>QKMX01351227.1:65278-78215 GCA_003401595.1 Venustaconcha ellipsiformis
GCAATACAATACAGCACTGATACAGCAATACAATACAGCAAAATTTAGCAATACAATACAGCACTGATACAGCAATACAATACAGCACAATACAGCAATACAGCACTGATACAGCACTGAATACACAAATGGATATTTTCCCAAATATTTGAAAAACTGGTGACTTAATTGTCTTGTTGAGAAGCATTAGCGATACCATTACCTAAACCTGGAAAGGACCATATTGACCATTCCAGTTATTGTACCATATCACTTAAAAGCTGTATAAATGATAGATATTATTAGTATCTCCAGTCCAGACTGCCATATCATATCTTCGATGTGGATTCTGGTGCCAGAGAAGCATAATAGACCGGATGGTCAGACTTGAAGCATATATTAGAAAAGCTTTCATAGAGAAAGAACTTGTACTTGCTGAATATTTCAACTGGGGGAATGCTTATGACACCACATGGAAGTATGATATAGTGAATGACCTATTAACCTAGGTCCAAGTTGTCACCTACCTAATTTTATATCCATTTTTTAAAATATACTTCCATGATTAAGGTCAGTACCACTGTTCTGAAAGCAATCCTAAGGCTATGTGTATCATGTGTATCATAGGGCAATCCTAGGGTTATGGGTGTACCTTAGGGCAGCACTTTACAGTCACCCAATTCAGTATCAAAATTTATAAAATAGTTAATCTAGATTTGGACTGTTCCTTACATGTCAACAACTTTTTTGATCTGCTGTAGATAAAAATGTATGCATACTATTAAACATTAAATACTTTTAACTTAAATAAAATCAGAAATGGGCAGAAGAAAGAGGGTTAAAACTGTCAAAGTATGAAACTGTTTCTTTGTACTTCTGTTGATTACATTGAATTTATGATGATAAGAATTCTTATCAGAAGAGAGCTATAGCCCTTGGCAATTGATTTGATATCTACATATGGTATGCGGATTGTAACTAGCATATCTCAAAAACATTGTCATAGACTTGCATGTGCCTTATATTGGTTTAACTTACTTTAGAAGAGTTATGGCAACTTTCTGCTTGTCTTCGTAACTTTGTCTTTAGAAGAGTTATGGCAACTTTCTGCTTGTCTTCCTACCTTTCATTTCTTCAAGATAACTTCACCAGGTTTGTTCGATTCCAACCAGATTTGGCATGTGGCTTTCGACTAATGAGAGCTTGATTGAGTTTGATTTCTTTTGTTTATAGCTGTCATTTGTCAGAGTTGTGGCCCCTATTTGTTTATCTGCCTGACCTTGGTTTATAGCATAACTTTATTAAGCTTACTGGATTTCAAGAAAATTTGACATTTAGCTTTATGCATAGGAGACCTCAATGGCCTAATTTTGTGATTTCATGTTATCATTGAGAAGAGTTATGGACCCTGATTTTTCCATCATCCTAACTTTCCAAACTGCATCATAACTTATCTAAGAAATGTTGCATTTGAACTAAAGTTAGCATGCTACTTTGTATTGATGAAGTCTTGAAATTGAGTTGGATTTTCAGCATTCCACATCATCATCATGTATAACAATTATGGCTTTTGAATACCTATCTTTTCCCAAAACTGGTTTTGCAATGAAAATTCTTGTTTAAGGCACTGGCTAGGAGATTATAGAGAAAAGGGCTCTTTGTGGTGCATTTATCACTAGCATTAGTATTGCATAGTATTTAAATTGAATTTTCAAGAGTACTTTTTTGTCATTAGATTCTTTTCTAATTTCTAGACTTCCTGTGAAATTTGCCCAGCTGGTTTCCAATGTTCTGGATCCACAGCCACCCCCTGCGCATCTGGATTTTATAGTTTAGAAGGCTATGGAAACTGTACCATTTGCCCTGCAGGGAAACAGTGTCCTTTCACAACCATTTTACCCATTGATTGCCCGGAGGGCACACATACAAATGGAAACCTGGGCCAAATTGCATGTACAGATTGCCCCGCTGGAAAATATTGCCCAGATCCTGTGTAAGTAGCAGTATAAAATATTTTCAGGTCAAAGATGGACAATGATATTAGATAAATTGCTTAAACTGTAATGAAATTTCAACAAAATAGTTGCAGTATTTTTGTCATTTACCTGGTATATTTGACCAGTGTGTATCATTTCCTTCACTAAAACACATTTGTTCTTTGGTTGAAGATAGTACTTTATTTCATTTTATACATTGCATTTTGTAGCATTTCTATCAGAATATAATATTTATTTGTATAAAGTTTATTTTCCTATCATAAAATTTGATTTATGTTGCAACAATCAGTTGTATTGTAATTTAGTACTCTGCTTACAAAAGTTTCATCTGTGACAGTGCAGAATGATATAAACAACCAATATCACTAATTGTAAATTTGATGTATTATTTACTTGCTGATCATAGGTCAGAATTAAAGTGTTATGTAAGTGATGACAAATGATGTATATTTTCCTTTGTACTTTCTATTATTTAATTGGAACTTGTGGTTTAAAATGCTATATGTACATGTGAAATAAGTGATAGTAAAGAAGAAATTGTAAAAATTTCATAATATTTGAAGGTATTCATGAAATAAAGAGAATTTATAGGCATAATATTTGAAGGTAATCATAAAGAGAATCTATAGGCAATTGAATAATGTTCTGAAGACAAACAGGAATACATGATAATTGACTAATTTAATTTAGCAAAACATTTTGAAAGGGTAATTTTAAACACACTTTGGGAAAAAGATTAATTAGATTGATTAATTAATGAATCCTTTAGATGGGTCAATAATCAATCTGCATTAGATTTACGTTGTGGATGTCTGTTTACATAGTTACAAGTTTACTTTGTGACAATTACACATTTTGAATGTCAAAACTCGTTTATTCCTCTTTTTTATGTCGTTCTATATAGTTTTTTTCTTTTCACAGACTAGTTCCTGTGGCGTGTGGCAATGGAAAATACAGTTTAGATAAGTCTACTAGTTGTACTGAATGCCCTGCTGGATACAAATGCCCAACTACTGATGCTCAGCCCATTCCTTGTGCACCAGGCACATATGCCCAGGCTGGAGAAATGGCCTGTACAGGATGCCCAGCAGGAAAGGCCTGCCCTTCAACAACAACTGCAGCTACTCAGTATGACTGCCCTTCAGGTAAGAATTAAAGCCTGCTGTCTTTATAGCTGGGACAGATTGTACTGCCAATGAGGTACTGCAACTTCTGAAGTTTCATTAAGCACATAATATTTGCAAATTCTACAAAGAAAATAAATTTGTAAAAATAAACATTGAACAGTATAACAATTGTTGTTAGCATTTAGTTTAGTTAGCAAAGATTTTTAATTGATTGTTTAATGAAAACTTACACCATAATTAGGATTTGTGAATTTAATTTTTATATTTGCAAGAATAATTTGATCCATCAGCTGTAATCAGTGTCAAGGTACTCAGTTTCTGATTTAGAGATAGGGCAATTGCCATTAATTCAATTTAAGATTTTTAGATTTTTTAAAAACATTTTTAAAATCAGGATTATTACATACCCACCTCTGTTGTTACGATGTCCTTCCATCTTTTCATCTCCTACCTTTTTCTATTTCTGCAGAATAAATTTAGTTTTATACCATTTTCTTTACCAAACTTTTGTGCATGGCTGCACTTGAGGTAAAGGAAGCAATTGATTTTTCTGGGTTAAGTGAACAAGTATGAGGGTCATTGTAACTAAAAGAAGAAATCTGGTTTCTAAACAACTACACAATCACAGACCAGAACCAAACTTTGTGGATGGCTTGTGCTTGGTATAAGGATAAAGCATATGATTTGGGTTCTATTATCCAAGTCACATGATGAAATTATAAAGAGCACAATGGTATAAATTCTTAATCACAGACTGGGACTGAACTTTATTTATGATTTGTAGTTTAATAAGGAAATCGACTTTTTGAGGCAAGGTATTTGAAAGACAAATGGTCAAAGATCAAGGCCATTGTGGTAGAAAACTTAAAATGATTGGCTCAAATCATTTTGATTCTCAATCAAATATCTTCACCAAAATTTGAGGATGTGTTACTCTTTGGGTAAAAGAGAAGCCTATTGACTTTTGGTTCAAAAGGTCAAAGTTCAGGTCTGAAAGAATAAAATTGTTTTCTGCACAGTAAGTTTATTTGCAGACCATGTACCGTGACCAGTTTGTGGATGTCTTGCACTTATGGTAAGTGGAAGCTGCATATATATTTTGTAGTCACAAGATGAAAGCTGGTGGAAATTGCAACTGAACATTAACAGAGTTTTGGCAGAATAACTTTTGTGATGGAAAACTTTCTTGACAAACTTTATTGATGGCTTGCACTTAAGGTATGACAGAAATCATTAGAGTTTGGGGGGTTTAAAGGTTAGAGGCTACAGTCATGGTTCAATAAGAAAATATGGTTTCTGCATTAAATTGGTTAACGACTGCATAACTTGATAAGGTCAAGGTCATTGAGAC
Organism: Venustaconcha ellipsiformis; assembly: GCA_003401595.1. NCBI lineage: Eukaryota > Metazoa > Mollusca > Bivalvia > Unionida > Unionidae > Venustaconcha > Venustaconcha ellipsiformis. Next base: position 69,733 of record QKMX01351227.1, read on the forward strand.
CTTCAGAATCATGTCAAAAAAGGGATACTTAGTACCACATTAATAGTTGTTTTATACATTGAGATTTATTGTCAGTGATGAGATGGATGTATCAGATTTGTAATCAGTATGTAGCATAAATTGCAGTATTAAATAATATTGGTGATTAGTGTGTGGCATAAATTGTAATATAATATAATATTGGTGATTTTCGATTAGATACTACTTTAAAGGTTCATGTGAAAATGATTGCCCTGCAAATGTTTACAGTCTTAATGACCTTATTGATATCAAAATTGCATCTGTTGTTCATTGTTTGAATCTAGATGGAGACAGGTATTATCAACAGATTCTTAATAAGCAGCTCTCCTAAAATTCTATAATCTGTATTGCTTTAGTTTATACTATTTTGGTGTTCAAGCTTGGTGTTCATACTCATTCAACAAAAGGCCTTATGGTGAATTAATTTTTTTTCATTGGGTACATTTGTCTTGTTTTTTTTTTAATGAATGCCATTTTTATCAGAACTTAAATCCATGGATTGGAGAAGGGATGCTGTTGTTTCCACAGAAAGATCTTGTGTAAAAACCTTGAAACCCATGAAAACTAATGTCTGATGAAAACTGGTACCCTTTGAAAACTGGTACCCCTATAAAAAGTAATAAATTCAACAATTGTATGTTACAGGCACTTACTCAGCTGGAAATCAGAGTAGATGTCTCACATGTCCTGCTGGTTTTGCATGCCCAACCACCAACACCAACACCAAAGTGGCCTGCACTAGTGGAACATATGCTTATGCAGGATCTGTGAACTGCACGACCTGCCCTGCTGGAATGCAATGTCCTTCTGCAGATGGCAGCCAAAATGCTCCTTGTATTGAGGGATACTACTCAGTGGGGAGCCAAGCAACATGTACAGAGTGCTCAGCTGGTAAAGCCTGTCCTAATACAAATAGTGGTGCCAGCATAATATGTGGTGCTGGAACATATTCTGTTGCTGGTCAGACTTCATGTACAATTTGTCCTAGAGGATATGCATGCTCAAGTACAGCATCAGCTACAATGACAGCATGTGTTGCAGGAACTTACAGTGAAGGAAGTAGAAATGCATGTGTGGAATGTCCAGCTGGTTATGCCTGCCCATCAATCTATGATAACTACATTACAGTTTGTGCTGCAGGCACATATTCACTTGCGAAAGCTACTACTTGCACAATATGTGAGGCTGGAAAGAAATGTCCCTCCAATAATATTGCAGGATCTGATTGTGCTTCAGGGTACTACAGTCTTGGTGGACTCACAGAATGTCTTAGGTGCCCAGCAGGATACTACTGTGCAGACAGTAAAAAGGATCCAGTGATATGTGCGGAAGGAACATACAGTACAGGTGGGGTAATTGTCTGCACTGCTTGTGATAAGGGATATGCCTGTCCAGAGGGAAGTACTCAGAAGGATCCTCCATCTGCTAAATGCTCACTTGGATACTACTGTGCCGATGGGAAAACAGAGACACCTTGTGCTAAAGGCTTTTATGGGGATGCCCTTGGATTTGTTGCTGCATCTGACTGTAAAGCCTGTCCTCAGGGTTACTATTGTCCAGAAGGAACTGCAGGAAACCCAGCTAGTGCTTCATCTACAGATACTCTGATCTGTCCAAGAGGTCACTATTGCCCAGCTAATACAGGTGATTACAAAAGCTATCCCTGCCCAGCTGGCAAATACATCAATAAGTTAGGTGCAGTAACTGTGTCAGAATGCAAGGATTGCCCACCTGGGAGATACTGCCCAGCTGGAACTGATGATCCATTCTATGACAGCTATGAGTGCCCCAGAGGACATTATTGTGATGGCGCTGATGGTGTCCCGATCCCATGTCCTGCAGGACTGTACACAGAGGAGGGAGGTACCACAGGGCTGCAATTTTGCAAGAGTTGCCCAGCAGGGCATCACTGTGTATCTGGAACTCCCACACCCACACCATGTTCACCTGGCACCTACAACCCTGATATTCAGAAAAGAATTGTCAGTGACTGCTTAGCATGTACATCTGGGAAGGCTTGTACCAAGCTTGGTCTTACAGAGCCAGATTCTGCCTGCTCACCTGGTTACTATTGCCCTGGGGGCAACTATGCTGCTGGACAAGCTGGATATGAATGCCCTGCAGGGACATACACCAACTACAGGAATCTGTCATCAGCAGACCAGTGTGATAAATGCCCACAGCAATTTGCCTGCCCAGCTCCAACAGGGGGTGTACAGAATCCACCTAAGGAATGTGCGAAAGGCCATTACTGCCCAACAGGCACAGGATCAGTAACTCAGTACCCTTGTCCAGCAGGAACATACACCAATTTGACCAACCTGTACCGAGTGGAGGATTGTACAACTTGTACCAGGGGTTTCTACTGCCTGGAGGGAACGACATATCCAAGCCTAGTCTGTCCGAAAGGATATTGGTGTCCAGATGGTAAGCATAATTTTTCTTATTTTGGTAGCACTTTGCAAAATAATCAATTTAGGAAAATAATTTACATGTCATATATATAACATCATTGGTCCAAATGCAAAAAATAGAATTGCACTATATAGCCTGGCATCTTACAACATAAGTAATTTTGTTCATTATTACTAAGAAAGAAGTAAACTGATAACATTTTTTCCTTTTTAGTTGGTATTATAATCTGTAGTTGACAGCAAACCAGAACTGAACAAGTTGGTTGGTTGGTTGCTTGTTTTCGTCTCATGGTTCTTTTATCACATTATTGTATATCTCATGCAGGTGAAATGAAAGCTAAGTGGCTTTCCTAAGGACATAATCATTAGAGGTGCTCTGTATTACTGGTATTTTATTTTACTGGTGGTACATTTTTACTATAACACTACTTTGTCATCAAGGAATGTATACAAATTCCTTAGGAATTTTGTTGTGAACTGAATGATATTAACAGCATATTTTAATTTTTCATGATAATGATAAAATTATTATTTTTGCAGAACAATTGCATTTGTCACTAATTAATTTTGATTATTATAAATATAATTATATTTATGATTCTCTGCCAGTAATCGTGTGTTTGACATGTGTCATGTATGCCAGTGTGGTGGTCAAATGGGATATTTAGGCCAAATTCCAATTAATGGAGTAATTACAGATTTTTAAAAATAAAATGTCATTGTTCAAATAGTTATTTACCTTTGTATGTTAATATGTTAAATATATGTATTCCTTTGATTTTCAGGGAGCAGTTGTTTTCTGTTTTAATTTTATACAATTTCTCAAGTTCACTAAGTTTTTTCTCATTGGTTGAGTGTGTTTTATATTTACTGACCCTGTCTAACAAATTATATCAGTACTCTAGCTAGGAAACTGTAGGTGTGAAGACTTCCTATCTTATCAATATGCTCACTGATGTCAAGCACAATGCCTTTTGTGGGGTGTCAGCTGTAGTATAACCTTAAGGATCCCACTTTAGTTAAGCTTTTAGCTAACAATTTATTCAGCAATAATCATACACATAGTAAATTCATGTTTTATGAGGTAATGACCATTTAAGTTTTGGAGTGGAGGTCTTTATCTTTAATCTTTGTCTTTCATATGAAGGATGCCTGTTTTTGATGCAGGCAGAGGGCACATGATATTGTCTTGAGTCTTTCTTTCTTTCTGTTAAATATGAATTTATGCAAAATTTTGTTCATTTTTTTCATATAGGTACTCCCACGTCTGTAAGTTATCCATGCCATGCTGGGTCATACAATGATAAAACTGGACTTACTGCTTGGGAGCAATGTAAAGACTGTCCAGAGGGATACTATTGTCCTCAGGCCTCTGTGAATCCCACCTCATGTCCACCGTAAGTAGTTCAAAATGACCAGGTTTTTTATTTGTTAGTTAACACAACAAGAAGGTTACAATGACAAAGGAAATAATCAGAGTTAGACATTATCATGAGTACATGTATGTTGTGATGAATAAGGTAACTCCTGTGTTAGTAAGGATACAAAGCCTTAATACATGGTTGCAATATCTCACATGGGTCACATGAGCAAAATAACAGCAACATCTCACATGGGTCACATGTAGCCAAATAACCAGCAACATCTCACATAAATCACATAGCAAAATAACTAGCAATGTTTCATGTACAACTTTTTTTTCAAAGATTACATCTTTGGTGATAAGTTTGATGACATTGACATCAAATGAATGATGATGGTGGTGGTGGTTGTGACAATGACAGTGACAAAAGTGAAAATGTCAACAATAATTATGCTGATTACAGTAATGATAATTCTGTTTTCATTTTAGTGGGACCTACAATCGAGACATCAAAGGTGAGAGTTTGTCAAACTGCCTAGACTGTCCAGCTGGGTACTATTGCCCTGGTACTAACAACACTGACCCACTTGTCTGTGAGAAGGGAAACTACTCTGACACTAAAGCAGCTGATTGCATAACTTGTGAAGCTGGTTACTATTGTGATCAGAATGCCACCAGCAAATCCTTCATGTTCTCAAGTCGCATTTGCCCTGCAGGAGTCGAATGTCCACCTGGCATGGTAAGAGCTCCAGACCTTACTCTAGACAAGTGCCGAAAGGGCTACTACTGTCCACGTGGAAATGTTAACCCTTATCCTGTCCCCTGTCCAATTGGAACATTCAATGGGGAATATGGACTGGTCCAAGTTTCAGAATGTGAGAAGTGTACTCCTGGAACATATTGTAATACAACAGGGCTTGTAAAACCAGCAGGCAACTGTCCAGGAGGTTATTATTGCCCCCTTGGAACTGGACCTGCAGACAGCTACCCCTGTCCAATCGGATTCTATCGCAATGGATCAGCCAAAGAGTCATTCCAGGATTGTGCTGAATGTATATCTGGTTACTACTGTAATGTTGAAGGACTTGCTGACCCAATAACTTGTCCCAGAGGTAAGAGTTGTTTTTTTTTAACTTGTCCTAGTCTTTTTAAAAAATATTGAAGGATTTTTGTATGCCTGTAATGAGCAGCAAAGTAAATAGAGTGAGATTTTGGTTGTCAACATGTTTCTACATTTGTTTGTTCCTCTTACAAACTTTGTTCTTTCTGTATTGGCATTGTTACAATGTTATACAGTATAACCCATATTCACGTAAAAAAAAAATTGGTTCTTTCTGTCATTTGTGTCAAATTCATGCATAATTAAGACTGTTGATCAGAGCTTAGATTTGCACTGTTTGAACAAGAATTTCATAACTTAAGATCTGTGCCTTTTAATGACTATTAAATATATGAGAAGAATATGTAGAGGATATTTTCTTTTCCATTGTTAATACAGGATACATTTCATCATGTGGTACAAAACGCATGATATTTATATATCATTTTTGGTACCACAAAATAGAATTTATCTGGTATTAATGTATGAAAAGAAACTTTTTATTATATACCAAACCTCCTTCAGAATGGAAATTTAGAAGATTAAACTCACTCTTCAGCACAAAACCCTCACCCACACTCCCTTTTCTTAAATTCACCTTGCTTTAATTGGTTGATCATATAAATACATGAAAGTGGTAGGATTGTGATGACCTAATCTGTTGCAGTAAATTACATTTTTTACAATTTTAAATTATTTGACTTTATATAAAAACAAAGCAAGTCTGATTCAGCAGGTTTATCATTGTTATGAAGGAAGTAAGGGGAAATATCTTTTAAATGACAAATATAGAGTGTGATCATATTTCTTGATAAAGATTAATTTCCATGTCTCAAATGTATGGCAGTTTCTATTTATTTATTTTAGCTTACAAAGTGTTCATTTTTGTTGCTGCAGGTTCTTTCTTTTGTAATGATACATACAATCAAGCATCACAAGGCATGATGGGAAAGCTTATATTTTTAAATGTGAAAATATAAAGATATAGTTTTCAGATGTGAAAATTTAGATTGAAATGAAAATTATTTCACCAGTAGGTTTCTATATTTCATACTTAAGTATATAATAAAACTGGATCTTATTTCATTTCATCATGACATACAAGTAAATAACACTGACAGATGCAGGAAGATGGCTTCCAGATGTGAAACTTTTTTATTAAAATGGTGTTAATAATGTTTTTGCAGCACAGTTTGCTGAGTAAAATTTTTCTTAATTAAAACAAAAGAATTTCCAATATTGTTTTCAGAACTATCATACAAATTCATTATGAAATTAGTCACCATTTCTGATAAATTACACTTGCTTGGGTCATGTGATCATTTTTCCTCAACTTACTAAACTTTTTTCCATACATTACAGGCTATTATTGTGTTAGTGGCAGCACATACCCACAGCCATGTCCTCTTGGTTTCTATGGCAACTCAACTGGCTTACGACGAAGCACTGATTGTACTCCATGTCCTGGAGGTTATTACTGTGATGGTATTGGTCTTACACATCCAACAGATGTATGTGATGAGGGCTTCTATTGCCGAGAAAAAGCATACACATCAGCACCACCAGATGGTCTTACAGGTGGGCTTTGTCCAGCAGGTGGATACTGCCCAGCAGGATCAGCTACAGCTACTTCTTGTCCAGTAGGCAAATACAGCAAGTCACCTGGGGCAAAGACAGAATATGACTGTATCCCATGTGATCCAGGTTACTACTGTGCAGGATCAAGTAGTACTGGGGCCTCCCAAAAGTGTGCAGCAGGATTTTATTGTACAGGTGGATCAGGGGTGCCCACTCAGTATGACACACCAGTTGGGCATTACACAAAAGATGGTGCATTCAAACCCGAACCTTGCCCCAGAGGACAATACCAACCAGCTGTGCGATCTGGCTCTTGTCTGATATGTCCTCAAGGTTATTATTGCAATGGGACTGGAACAGTAGAACAAATTCTTTGCCCATCTGGATACTATTGCCCTGAAGGTAGTGAGTATCCCACACCTTGCCCCCGAGGTACATTCCTTAAGGATGTGGGTAAATATAAAGTAGATCATTGCAATCCATGCACTTTGGGATACTACTGTGATACCTATGGATTATCTAAGGAGAAAGGAAAATGCAATGCAGGGTATTATTGTTCTGGTGGATCCAATACCTCTTCTCCTATTGGAATGTCTTTTGGTGATGTTTGCCAAAAAGGTTACTATTGCCCTGAGGGCACAGGGAATTACATTGACTATCCTTGCCCCAATGGAACCTACTCCAATATGACGGGACTGCAGAGTGCTGACAACTGTACCATATGTACCCCTGGCTGGGCATGCACTGGCCAGGGCCTTCAAAAGCCTAATGAGCTGTGTGCTGCAGGTTACTTCTGTAGAAAGGGTGCCAAGACAAATAAGCCCAAAGATGGTGGAGCTACAGGAGACCTCTGCCCTGTTGGATTTTTCTGCCCAGAGGGATCACGTATGATTTACAATTATTTTAATTTTTGTTGTTGAGTGTTTCATTCTAAGTGTAATCTTAACAAATTGCATCCATTTATTGATTTTTATGTAGCTGGAAAATTTTGAATATGATTAAAACTTCTCATGGTTGAAATTGCAAAGGACCAAATTAATTTAATGGTTTTTGAAGAGGTTTTGGCTTAATGAGGTTCACTTTTGTAAACCTGGGATTGAGATTTGATCGGGCATGTTTTGTAGATATTATTAAATATTAATATTCTGTAACAAAACCTCATCAGTTATCAAGTTTTAAAGTAGATATCTGTGGTAATTAGTGTACATCAGTATATGTTTATATGTTGGATTTTATTTTGCTTTGCCTGGCCTTAGACTTGTAAGAAACCAGTTGCTCTGATTAAATTTTAGCTTAAGGATTTCAGTTTTAGTATAAAAATAACAGTGAGAGTTGGGACTGAAAAATTAATTTTGATTTTTGGATGAGAGTTTTTTTTACTAAGTTACCGGTAATGTTTATTGAAATTGAGAAAAATAATTCAGGACCAGAAACTTTGCTTAGGTTTCAGGAAGATTTTATTTTACTGAGATTTTGGTCTGACTTCATTTATGAACATGTGTTTAAAATGCATGCTATATTGCTTATACCCATGTCTCTATAGAGGTGGAGCTATATAAGAATCCACATGTATGTCTGTATGTCCATCCATCCATCTGTCCAGAACAGTCTTTTCAGTGCAACTAGTCCTGTTTTTTTTTTTAATGCTCATTGCCTGAAGATTTGGATCTTAAAAGATCTCCACATTCCTCTCAGTTTATAAGAGTTATTGCCCTTTTTTAATTGCAGTTGAATTTAGTCTGATGGAATCTTGTGACTCCAACTAGTCTCACATTTTTCAGTGTATCACCATGAAACTATATAAAATGTTGTGGCATCATGTGAAGATGCATATATCACAATGAAATTTTATGAAATGCTGTGGCATGATGTGAAGATGCACATATTACTATGAAATTTTATAAAATGCTATGGCATAATGTAAAGATGCACATATCATCATGAAATTTTATAAAATGCTATGGCATAATGTGAAGATGCACATATCACCATGAAATTTTATAAAATG
>QKMX01351233.1:0-14483 GCA_003401595.1 Venustaconcha ellipsiformis
ATTCCCAAAAGGCAGTAGAGAACAGGGAAAGATGGAGAGATGGGTTGTAAAGTCAACTATGGTACCCCAACGATCTCTTGCGTTAAGGGATTGATGATCATATTTTAAGAGACAGTAATTCAAGAAATGTATGAAGTTGGCAAGCTATGAATAAAATACAATAACGTTAAATGTAATTCTGTATCTAAAATGTATAACTTCACGTATGAAATTTCTACATAGCGTTGTTTGATTTAATAAAAGGCCATCGCTAATGTGCATATTAGAGTTTTGAAATTCCTGACTGATGGAATGTGGTATCATCTCGCACCCCATCAATGTAATCATGCATTGCAAAGGAATTACATACACCTCCGTAGGAGAGACCAGAAAGCTGTATTTCTCTCCTTCGATCTTAGGGCTTCCCCGCTAATAAATCTACACGGGATGCATAGAGAATGTGAATCCGTACATCATACAGACATAATAAGAGGCGGAAAACTACCATGACAATTAACATAATATGTGGTCATAAAGGCATTGCATCAATAATTACGTCACCTACAGTGGGTAAAAAATGTTAGCGGTTTGATGTTAATATATCCCTTCTAAACCTAGCACAAATCTCAAAATTCGTATTGATCAACAATACTAATAGCGTTTTGTATAAATAAAAAGTAATAGGAACATTTTTTTTATATCTCTGCTGAAAATTCAAAATGCGTTTCAACCTAAAGTGGTCAGAAAATCAATCACAAAAAAGCGGACGCGAATGCTTTCAAATAATTGAAGCCTATATTTACCGAGTTTGGAAAGTCGGTGTTAAGAAAGTGCTGATCCATCGATTTAATATAAAAATATATTGAGTATTAAAAACGCCTGACGTGTTAAAAATATTGTAACTATTATATGTTACAGATTTTTAAGTTCTAAAGGCTAAAAATGCGAATACTAATAACAGTCTTGTGTACACAGTATTGATTGGACAGGCTAGTTTTCCTACGGATTAAGAATAATTCAAGTGCCTGTAAGCAAATTATTATATGAAGATAGAAAGAAAAAAAAGAAAGAAAGAAAACATGTTTGGCACGCTTTTTCTAGATGCAATGCACATTTAGGTTAAATATTAATCTAAGCTGTAAAAATGATTTAAAAAATAATAAAAATTGTATTTTTTGTTTTGAGATGTCTCAAGTCATATTGATGTCACCTTGATATTATCTTGGACAGCCTAACCAGCTGAGAATGAAAACCTCTCACATATGAATGAATACGGTCCCTTGTGTCAATATCCATATTCACCAACACACTAACTCAAGGTCTATAATTACATCTCACCCATGTTATCTCCTTAAATTCTAACGGTACATTACATACGTTGGATGGAGGGGTCTGACTGAGAATAATGTTTTATACACAGCTAACGAAACAAAACGCCTTAGTAAGAACATGAAAACCACTAGTTCCTGCACCAGTATTACTTCGCTTACCTTATTTACTATGAACGGCTGTTCCTTAAGACTGTACAATTTTCATGTAATGAAATGGACATTCAACGTGAAAATCTAGAGACCTTCTAAATTAAAAAGATAGAAGAAAAACTTATCCGAATGCACAAGAAATTCTGCCCTAATTTGCTAAATCAAGAAAGCGTCTATCTGCCAGGTAGGATAACGTCATGCCGTAAAAACGTGTGTTCGAAAACGCGATTCTAAAATAGACTGACAGGCCTTAAATGATCTTCTTAATTTCATTGTGTCTATACTCTAGGCCATTAAGATAATTGATTTTGCCCTTTACGTTTGCACACGCGATTTCAAATGTTAAAGATGACATAAAATTATTAGACTTTGATATTATACGCTTGTACTTATGGCACGATTATGACTCACCAGTTAATTATTGTTAGGAGTTTAATCATTAATTAATCAGATTTGTTTTAGAAAATTATGTATTTCAGCATTTTACCATAATTTGTGTAATATTTGTTAAATTTGCCTCCTTTTGTTTGATTGCATAGTGTGGCTATTCTGCCTATGACTGGTCTTTTGAACTAAAGCATCAATCAGCCAGTCAAGCTACAATAACGAGTTTCGATTCAACATGTAATGACTTTGCTCATTTTTAACATTTTTTTGGGAAGCATTATAGGCGTTGCGAATTTGTGTATGTGCTACTGATTTAAACTTAAGTCCTTCCAAAGTCCAGGGACATGCAAGAATTCATCCTAAACGCCGCCAAAATCAAGACTGAGGTCATGAAGATTTATAATAGCAAAGGTTGGGGCTATGTGCTTCCTTTTTTAATATACACTTATCTATACCTGGCCTAAAGAGGATGATACAGGGTCAAAGAATTAAACCTAGCCTAATGAGAATCAAAGGTACAAATCTCAAAATATATATTTCGCCCGAAGGCTGATTCGGAGTCATTCTTTATTGAAATAATCGCAACATTTGTGTTGAAATCTGGATATCTCCTCATTAATTGAGATTTATGCTTTACTTTATTAAAAAAAAAAATCGACCACCTTTGTCACATGTTCCAAGATGATTAGAGTTCAACGGATAGATGGGTCTATCAGAAATATTTTATTTAGAATTATAGATAACTGTTAAGTTATTTGATACAGTGTGTATGAAACCTATACAGTCTAAACAGTTAGTTTGTACATAATATATTTATTACATATTTAATTTAAAAATAAAATATTACCATTACGATCTTAAAATATTGTGGATTCCTATTTCTCATCTAAAACACCAATATTTCTCCTTTCAATCTGCCATTTGATCGACATTTCTCATCAGATCTTTGTACGTCCTCCTCTGATTATTTCATTCCTCACGCCTTTCTTTCATGGAATCTTGCGTAATTAGATTATTTTCTTTTCTTCTAATATTCTTCTATACCCATTCCATCGATGAGTTCAGTGAGTTTGTCATTGCTAGCAACAATAGCTTAAAGTCGCAATACAACTGCCTAAAATTTTGAGTTTATGTACTTCGCTGTCTTTTGGGGTTTTTTTTTTACACTTCCCACCAAATATCTGATTAATGATCAACTTTTCTAATGTTTTATTCTTTCTCAACCTACTTAATTTCTTTTGAGAGAGCTGGGTAATGTTTATTCTGTACTAGTATTATTGTTCGTAGACCCTTTTTGGTCAGTATTTCTTTATCATTACATTTTCTCTTATACACATAAATATCTATTCATGATTGTCTTCCACACCTAAGGCATGTCATACCTGGAAGGTTTCAGATGTATAATATATCCACCATTTGCCTGTTGTTTTTTAGTGTTAAATGTCGTTCAAAATGTGTAAATATACCGTCTTACATTTCTCTTGTACTTTGAGTTTTTAAATTTTAAAAATTCTTTCGAAATGTGCAAATACACTGTCTTTATCTTTTTCTTGAAGTACCTTATAGGAGTTACCTCAACAAAACATTTCGCATAAACTCTAAGCCACAATAAACTGTTGGGAATGTGAAGTTCAAATGTGCGATTTGTTGAGGATGACTTCTGACTCCCTTCAACCAGATTTTTAATGTCATTTGTTTAACATGTCCAGTAAATGATACAATATCTGAAAAAATATTGTAGCTTGATGAGCCATCCGAATAAAATAAAACGGAGTTTGAAAAAAAAATTGCAGAAAAGATACGGCAGTGTCAAGTTTAACACTTTAAGGCTGGTGTCAACTCTATGAATAGGCTGTTAGAGTATATCGTGCAAAGTTCGTCCAAGATACTGGCATCAGTTACTTTCTAATAAAAGGACTCAATAATCAAGAACAGTTGAAACGTTATGTGCCTTTGAGAAAATAACTAGACTGCAAAAAAATTTAAGATATATGGAAAGATTGTCACATTTGATTGAGAAAGTAGTGTTGTCAAGAAAAAAAACACTGAATTCGGATCATAAAGAACAATCAAAGCGCTGTTAAGTACTTTTCCGGTTTATGAGGAACGTTACAACCACCTCTCTTCATACTTAAGAGTATTGATAGTTCTGAAGTCCTGTTTTGGGATGCGCTGTTCCGTCAAAAGTTGCACTTTTAACCAATGATATACTTTTTGAAAATAATTACGTTGAGTCCCGTCATTCGTATATTCAACTGACAATCTTTTAAATGTTAACATTGTCTTTAATAAATAATAAAAGAAAAAAAGAAAGAAAAAAAAAAAACACCACTCATTTTACATGTTTAATTCATTTCTGCTTACATTTGTTATTAAATGCGTTTTCTATTTCGACTTGACAGTGTTGCATTCCATTAAGACAGCTAAAGAAGAGGTGGGACAATTACCGGTATCAGAAATATGGCAGTGTCGTCACTCTTTACATACGGGCATTGTCCACTGGTTCAACTGATTGGAAAGGAATCGATCGCGGTCCTTGAGTACATGTTAAAAATAAAACATGAAAAAGGTACATCCTAATTGTTTCTTGCCTAATGGCATTACAGCACATAATTGTAATTACTTTATTAATGGTTGTCTGGAAATCAGGGCAAAGATGTAAGTACTAAATAGAGATTTCACTCGTAATAAATTTTGATCATATTTGAACAGTTACGGATAAATAATCCTTTCATTTCTCATATTTTTTGACACAGAAGGTATGCCAATATTAAGTAAAGGGCCCAGCATCTGCAAGGTGTAACCAGCATTTCAGGTTATTGTCGTTTTATCGCTGTCACAGGTCGACACGATCGTCAATCGATCGCGTGTTAGTGGCGTAACAAATAAACCTCCGGGCCTCACCCTCCAAATAAAATAAACGTTTGATGTTAATCTTGGTTATCCACTGAACTTGTCCATTCCCCTCCCAGTCGCAAATTTCGGATATGTGATCTTAGAAAAAAATATCCTTTAATGAATGAGCAAATGTTTTCCACCAGTTTCATCTATTTGTAAACATTAAGAGATCTGTTAAGTGCCATGAATAAAAAGTGACGAGACAACTCATTTATGTCAAGTAACAGAATCTGTCCTTAATCATTTTGTTGACCAGGTTTGAAAAACGCAATTCAACATCTCTGATCGTCGTCCTAATTACACTAATAAAACAAATACAAGAACAATAGAATTATCATTTGCATTCTCATTTAAGTGAACTTGCCTCTAGTTTTAAATCAATACAGAATTTGGACTGAGAAAAGTGGATCTTGTATCAATTTTATATTAATTATATGTAAAGAATTGGTTTAATGCTTTAAAACATGTATAATTCTCAAGCACAAATATTAATATCAACATTAAAATACACAGTAAACAATTTTAATAAACAAAAAAAATAGAAACAATCTGGGGAATGTAGACTCGAATAAAAACGTATACATCCCAACCAATCTCACTGGCGATATGTCTCAGTGAGACGTCACAGGGAAGATAAATTAATTTTTTTTTAGTTCGTCTCAGAGTACCTGGATTAAGCGAACCTGTAATATTCAAGTTTGGTCGATATCTTGTTTATAGGAAATAGCAATAACTGTGAAAACTGGTAAAATAGCATATAATTTAATGACGATTAACATAATAACAACTTTGAAGCATGGATTTTCCTTTACTTCTGCTTACAAGGGAAAACTGCACATGAACAGAACCTGGGTAAAACATTGAGCCCATGCAGCAGTACAAAACGTGTCGCGAGGGTGGGATGAGGGTCAGACAGAATTGAACTTTACTGATTTTGATCCCAACATTTGGAGCAGACTAATTAAATCTTTACAAAGATATATAAACTAAATTGCAGCTTTTTCAGCTATTCTATTCACTTAAGAGAACAGCTTTTTTTGCAAAATAGCAACTGATGCATCATTTATCTGGATGCTGTTTTTCTTAACCTGTGTAGGCATCTCTCATCTCCTTATCCTGTCTCTGGCTAACACCATCACTTAATTTTATTATTGTTTTTCTATAGTCAGTAAAATAAATAAGTGTTAATGTTACTTTTCTCTAACGCCAACCTTAAATCATATTTTTTTTTTACCCTAAAAAACAACTATGACGTTAACTCAACTTTTTACACGTACGGAGGCCTATATGTTGGTTAAAGATTTTAGTAGTTTTAAAACGTTTCATTTATTGAATACTGGTATCATATGTGAGCATTAGTTGCAGCACGAGGGGTGAGTGCAAGCCTGAGGCTGGCATGTATTTCCACACAGCAAAGCTTTGTATTATCGTCTTTCTTCCATGACTTATTACTAGATATACAGATTACATACCAATTACAAAAAGATACGAGATATTTTTAACACGACTGCCCCACCCCACCCTCAGAAAACTTTACCCACGTTGCATAGGAATTTCACGGTTGGAGTACAGTTGACGTCTCAAAAGCATTTAGCAAAAAACCACCCAGATAACTTAAGGCACAATTTCTATTGTGTTTACGATGCTTACATTTGGTGCTCAGGCCTGTCTTAAATCTTGGACCATTCCAAACTTAAGGAAAAAAAAATATTTTAGAATCGTTTCTTTCATACTTGATCTTTATAGATTAAGTCGATTTGTGGGAATATATGTATCAAGAATAAAGGGTAAGATTTGCAGCTAATATATCACGAGTTTAAATGAAAATGAAAGCCTAACATGTACTAGAAAATTTAAGCCAAGAGTTAAATTGCACAGATCAAATCAGCATATGTAAATACAAGTATAGTTACACAGAAACCCTTAGTAAAAGACCGTGTAGAATCTGGAAAACGATACGAATTAATACAATTTTAACAAAAAAATTAAATTAAATTGTTTAGAAAACTAAATATTTTCAGGCATTTGGGTACAAATCAAAATGCGTATAAATTCCAACTCTTCCACAGAATATCTTAAACAGTCTTGGACATATGTCTTTCATTTTGTACTATACGTTTACTTTTGCTGTCCACCCCACCCTCAACCACCATAAAGTAACTGATAATTTTGGTGCGGAAAAAGCGCCATACCCTACTTCCAAAATTAGCGCCTCACCCTTTTTTAACCCTGTAAATATTAACCAACCCGTAAAGCCCAGCATCAATCGATTATATTAGCCTGATCTTGAGTGATACAAAGCGCCACTTCCATTATTATATTTCTGAGTCGTGGTGGTAAGGAGGTGGTCGGTAATAAAGAAATTGCTGCCATGGCTGGTCAAATTCGCATGTGTATATCAAGGTTGTCTGGAATGTAAAAATAAAAGTCTATTTGATACATGTGGAAAAGTGTCATGTTGAAAAGTCTTAAACAGTAACCAGTAAAACAATCGTTTGGTGCTCTCATGTCAATATATCTTTCAAGGGCGGACGGGCGAACAAAGTAATCGCCTTTTGCATAAATAATGTGAAAACAGAACTAAACTCATCTGGTTTTATCTGTCCATATTCCTGCCAGTAACGTTTCTTTCATAAAAAGTCAGTATATACCTGGGTTTGAATGCTTTAAAATAATTCAAGCCTGTATTTGCAGTTGAAAAGTCAATACCAGACAAGTACTGATCCATTGATTTCATAAAATAATTTACTGAATAATAAAAAGCGTCATTTGACGTGTCAAAGAAATGATAAATAGCAAACGTTACTGCTATACGGATCTGTGACCTGAAAGCTACTTAATGTGAATTATAATACAAGTGTGGCCATGCTGTAGAAAATATTGATTAGACAGAATATGTTTGCCATGGTTAATAGCTGCAAAATACTAGAACATGCTGATAAGCCAATATTTGATATACGAATTTATAGTTAAAAACTACGGGGGTGGGGGTGGAAATAAAAAGAAAAAACATTTTTTCCCCGTAATTTATCATTGTATATGGTGTTTGGCTTATTAATATTAATACAATAATTGTATAACGTTCATATTTCAAGCTTAATCGAAATGTACTGCACATATTTGTGCGCCTTCCTCATACTACAAATCCTTCACAGATTACGAAATAAGTCATCAGTGTCACAATGTAGCCATAAAGTTATACTTAAGTCATTGTTGACCAATCTTCCAAAAGAAGGCATGATTTTAATTATACCTCACCCAACAGCTATTATCGTTTCAAATTCTGTATGAAAAATACTAGGTGCTACACGTGAGGTTGATACTTCGATGGAACAGCCACTATCGTCAACGGGTTTCAGGTAGAACGACTATGTGCTACCCTATCCCATCTGCAGCAGTTTTTGTGTTACTGGCTTCATACCAGACTTTCTAGCTGTTTGGCTATTGTTTTTCACAAAAAAACTCCTTGATAATGTGAAGCAACATTAACACCGCAAGCTCATGTACCAGGTTTATTTTCTTGACCTAACTAAACCTGTTCTAGCGTCATGTTGACAACTTTAACGAAAATTTTGAGAGATTTAAATTTTCAAAGGATGGGGATAAAAATCTGAGAATTCAACACAAATGTTGTTCTTAAGTGGCTAAATCAACATAACATGGTGATAAAAAGCACACAAATTATTTTTCTGATCACCTTTTGCAACCATATTGAGGATCGCCCACGACCATGATCTGGGTCGCGACCTTAGGATGGGAACTGCTGGTCTAATTCCGTATTTCTAAATTGAATGTTTATGTTGACCTCCGTGTGCATATATAACTTTTTTTTTATCCTGTCTTTAACACCATCTATTATTATAATTTTAATGGTCAGTAAAATAGCTGATACAGCTTATGTTATTGCTATTTTAACTGAATGTTTACTTAAAGGTTTTTCTTCTGACTTCACCTCGTAGAAGTGTAGAGCCCACAATAATTGTGAAATATTTATAGCTACATTGAAATTGCTCTCTTCATATCAAGGAATCATTTGTATTTCGTGTGACAGAGTTGGGTAAAACTTATTTTAATGATTCAAAATCCTTACCTACTGCTACATCTGTTACTCTTCAGAGTGGAAAAAAAAACCCCGACCTTATGACGAGAATTCATCATCTCATTTGGGTGGCCCACAAGTTTTCAGAATACTGGGTCGCACATGAGACACGCCACATTTTCGCTGCGAATGCGTACTCCTGCATTCTTTTCTACGAAGCAGCCTAGCTTAATAGAACTTCAGTGTGGGGTGGAAGGAGGGGATCTGACATGAGGTAAGTATTACATCATTAAAATTGCACACACACACCCCCCGTTCATTATCAGTAATACTAATCATGTTGCTACTAAATAGCCGAATTTGTCAATTTGGTGAGAGGCCGATGATGATAGGTCTCTCCACCCTTGTCTGGAAAAGGAAAGGGCCTACAAACTTCCGCTCTGTGTCATTGTGTCGTACCCTGAACACGCCTGCCGAGGGGGTGCCTCTGAAAAAGGGTTGTTGCTTAAATGAGGCTGCACAGATTAAAACAATTTAGCCAATGGACCTGTGGGCGGTTATAATGATTTCGCTACTTGGTTAGTTTCGAAGCGCCAGGAATGGATGCAAGATTCTCTAACTCTAGATCTGAGTTCTCACATCACCGGGGGGGGGGGATCGTGAATTCAATGAATGAAAAGGCGCTGCTTCCTCCTTACGATCTTATGAATAATAGAGCAATTTGCATCACATTGATTCATAATGAACAAAAATTGGACTCAATGTGAGTCCGTAGACCACATTCATGCAAAGATAGGGACAATTTCACAAAACGCCTCATAGCTAGCAAAATTAGTTTTCTTGTTTAATCCCTAGCGTTCAGTAAAGGGGAAAAGGGATAAAATGCAAGCTCGAACACCATCTGTAATTTAACTGAAAAAAAATCTCAATCAGGGGTATATTCCAAACGTCTAAAAAGAATATACATACAAATTCGCTCGTTAAACCCGGAAGTGATGGCATATATAATCGAGTGTCACCAATGCAGTCATGTGACTAAAAGAATGAAGGAGTATTCATGGGTTAGAAAAAGAAAAAAAAACAACTGCAGGGTGTCTCATGGGCAATTCATTGTTCTGGACTCTTCTTAGTCACCCTAATGGGAAGATGAATTTTCTTGAGACGGTAGTGATATTGTCCACCTGGAAAAATACCAGCTTTGCAATAGCGACATGATTGGTATTACTTACATTAAAATTAATAATTCCATTAATTCCATTATCCACTAAGTCATAAATGTCTCCTCACCCCATAATTGGTACCTGTGAACAGTGTGGACATGTTTTACTGATAGCTGCCATTGGCTAATGCAAGCTTAGTGTTGTCCTTTGTCTTTTCAGTTTCTTACTAAAAGAATGGTCAAGTTACAGCTGTCTGCCACCTACTATCAGTCAAATATTCACTCATTCCAGAGAAAACTTGATATTTTCACTGAGTGAAATGTGAAAAGCCCCCCCCCCTCCCCCAGTACTTACTATCAATATTCTGAAACTTTTTGCATCTTCTCTAACATGTCCTCCTTTTAAATATATTGTATCAAGTAAAATGTAATGAAAACCTTGTTCATCTTTACACATGAATGACAAGATGTCTTCATGGAATGAGATTTTCAGATTTTGGTTATCCAGGCAATCTGCTGATGAAGCATCAGCAAAATGTCTTTCAATTATTAGGTGTTTTAAACTTTTTGATGTGTTCTATTTTTCCTTATGTAACAATGTGTGCTAAAACGTCTAGTGTAAATTCAAATAAAATATATCAGTCCAAATTTATTTTGTAGATTGGTGTATCAACTCTTCATTAGGCTGACCAAACTACCATTTAGCCAAATCACTGCTGAGCAAAGAAAACACTAAATTATGTGATAAGAAAAGGAAATGTATTATTTCAGTTCTAAACACCTATAATATAGACATCTTTGTTCAATTCAATGTCATCAACTAAAAGAAAGGAGGAACTGTTTTATGCTTGCTGTAACTTAATACATTTTATATTGTTATGTCCAGGTTGATAACCCCCCCCAAAAAACAAGCTAAAAATAAAAATGGCAAGAAAACAGTTGCAGATGTGTGATTGTTTTTTTTAAACCACACATATAATGCCCGATCATGCATTATGCTATGTGCAATTATTTTTTAAACCACACATAAAATGCACAATTTAATACCAGACTATGTGTGATTGTTCTTTTAAACCATACACAAAATGCCCAATCTTATGGCAGGGTTTGTGTGACCCTTTTTATAATCACAAAATAAAATGCCAAATCTCATTTTAGTCTATGGGTGATTGTTTTTGTTAACATAAATAAAATGCTTGATTATGTATTAGGATCTGTCCAAATATTTTTTAAACCATACAAAAAAAATGCCCAATCTCATACCAGGCTATGTGTGATTGTTTTTTTTAAAACCACAGATAAAATGACCAATCTCATGTTAGAGTATGTGTGATTCTTTTTGTAAACCATACATAAAATTCCCAATCTTCATGTCAGGCTATGTGTAATTGTTCTTTTAAACCATAAACAAAATGTCCAATCTTATGTCAGTCTATGTGTGATTGTTCTTTTAAACCATACATAAAATTACCACTCTTGTGTCAGGCTATGTGTGATTATTCTTTTAAACAACAGAAAAAACCCCCAATCTCATGTCAGGCTAAAAGTGAGTGTTATATTAAACCATATATAAAATGTTAGTTTTGTTTAATTCTGGAGTGGCATGTGTGATGACAAGGTGGTTTTACTATACACTCAGTTGTACATGTCCATACAGTTATAATTATATTACTTTATATACAATTTTCAGTTCAAAACTTTAATGTCTGTTTGATAACATCATAATAATTTTATGGGAAAACTGATTTTAAAGATGTTGTGCTTATTAGCATTCACTGCTACCTCTGCTCTGCTGCTTTTTAATTTGGCATTCAAGTCAAACTGGCTGACTGTAATTTGGCATTAAAATCAAACTGACTGACTTATTTGGCATTAAAGTCAAACTGGCTGACTGTTATTTGGCATTAAAGTCAAACTGGCTGATTGTTTTTTTGCATTCTAAGTCAAGCTTGCTATTATTTGGATTTCTAAGTCAAACTTGCTGGACAGGTCAAATCAGTCAAGCAATCATCTGTAAATTCTTTCAGTCCACCCACGAAGCTAAACTAAGGAACAAGCAGAAATGAAAACTGACTCAGCAGACACCATTTTCTAATGTCTCACTAGGCAACCTCATATAGCAATGGTCCGACAGCAAATCTAACTGCATGAACAAAATGGTCTCAAAACAATTCAAAACTTAAGTAATTAGCATCAATACTGTTCTCACATTTAAAACCCAATAGACTTGTGCAGAAAATGTCACTGTGTACAAGGATCATCATTTCAGTTATATACTACTGAATTTTTTCAATTTAATTCATTATATTTGCAAAAACAATTACTTTATTAACATCTGATACGCTTACTGGAAAATATAAAATACACCCCCCCACTGCATCAATATAAACAATTATCATTTATCAAAATATGGTAGTCAGAAATTTTTTTCTGTTTTCATGATTTTTTTTCCTCTACAAGTGATAACTTTCATTATAAAATTATTAGAAATACTTAAAAAATTTCACCTTAATCTAATCAATAAAACTTTTGAAGTATTATTTTTTGTCAAGCAAGTGATCGCTGACCAAATCAATGGGTTATTAGGAAGTGTGTGTATACTGTGGCCATTGAATATAATATACAGTAATTGCTACTGAATATATTATACAGTAATTGCCATTGAATATAATATACTTATTGTTTAAGCTGAATATAAATACATTAAAAACCAATCATTTATCTCACAGAGATAACTAGTAGCTATATTACAAGAGATTTTTATTATATATCAAAACCTCCAGACAACAACATAGTTATGTACAGACAGCATTACTCTGAATATACACAAAATATATAGATATAAAATTCAAGATACATGCTTATTATTTTGGTATTAAATTTACAATCTTTGTACCAATCTATAACCTAATTTAAATTTCTGACACACACAATATTTTCTGACTGGATTCCTGCACATTTCACTAAGAAATCAATGAACTTTCAATCAATTTTTCTTAAGTCTGATTAAAATTACACGACTTGTACAAAAAGTAACATTTTGAAACTCAGTGTTGAGTTCAGAAAAATAATATTAAAATGATTTTTAAGGATCCTTCAAAGTTTGAAATTGAAAACATCCATCATCTTTGTTATTACAAAAACCCTGCTGTAGTTGTTTAGTCTTTACGTAAAGAGTTCTTCCACTCTAATGACTTCTAGATACCAAATAAACCTGACTATATGGATACAATTACAACATATATGCTTGATTCGCATAAAACTGATGAATACCACCAGTGAACAAATTTATGGTCAGACTGGACGATAAGACAACCGTTCCTTTAGACTCTTGACTTCTTAATCAAGCATCTATTTATTTGGTGATTCTTATAGTTACGATTAATCATTTTTCCCAACAGAAGTTTTTATGTCACAGTCACTGAAACATTAGTAGAAATAAATCAGCAGTTTATCCAGGAATCTACCATCCAGCCAAATACTCCCAAGTTTTCCTCCGGATCACTTTTTCTTGATGAAGCTAGTTCTCTTAGTGCACTGAATGACCTGATCTTCAAGGACGAGTTTCTCCTTCTTGATGGGGGACCAGACAGACTGCTGTTTCTTGGGCATATTGGGGGTATTTGTCACCAGTGGCTTACGGGGCTAAAAAGAAAAAAAAAAAACATTATCGTGAATGTTCATTTCCCTAAAAAACTAAACTGCAAATAATACAGACCTTAAACTACAGTTAAATAATATACAAGGAAATCAGAGCCCAAACTGTCCCCTAAAAATGTTTTGAACAAACAGCAATGACCTGATCTGCAAACACATTATGTAATGGCAGACACAAGTCTGTAATGTTTGCAGTGGAACATGTATTAAACACAAAAAATATGATAAAGCAAAAAGAAATAAACGTACAACTTTTAATCAAACAGATCATTGTGCATACTGATGTTGGCCCTTGTAGCTATGCAGCTTTGTATGTTCATTGACAAATACATGGATCTCTTCATACCCAGCTAGATGTGGATGCAAAGATGACAACTACATGGAACAGTGTATATTACAAACTGACATGACAGAATCCAAATGGCTTACCCATGAAAAGAGATATTTTCAAAAGAAACTGCAAAAATGCAAAAAAAACAATAAAAAATATTGAACTCAGCGTCAACAAAATTCATGAATTTACCAATTACATAAAATTTTCTACAGAAGTTTTTTAATTAAACAATTAACTTCATGTATAATATTTTATAGATTTGTTTTACTTGTATCTGTCATTATAAAACTACTGACTATATTGCAAGTCTTTCAAAGAAAACAATTGTAACACAGACAAACACACCCAAATTTAATCAACAGCATTAAGTGATATTAGACTGAAACTAAATATTTTTGTTGCTGTTAATGATACATATACCTGAACTTTTCAGTTATTTTCACCACTCTGGTGGCATAAGTGGTTAGGGTATCCATGTCAGATGCAGGAGGTCAAGAGTTTGAATTCTGGCCAAGTCATACCTAAGGCTTATAAAAATGGTATGGGTAG
>QKMX01351240.1:0-10797 GCA_003401595.1 Venustaconcha ellipsiformis
CAGCGCTTTAGACCACTCGGCCACTCGGGGCCCCTGCAGGAATATTTACCCTCAGTATTAAGTTTGTTCAATTTCTCATGTGGAAAATACGAATGACAGTCGGATGAAACCGTCTTTCGTCCAACTGTGAAGTTATCCGTGATTGTGCATTTCGATCATCGTTATTTCCACTGTAATACATGTCAGTTCTCCTGCAAGATATTTCTATAAAGGCTTCACCAGAACCTTATGTCCTTTATAAACGAGGTCTTGTTTTTTTATATTTTTAAAATTTTCTTTTAGAATCAGCTGAGTCGCTGTTATACACAATAAAGGAACTGAAATGTTTGTGGTCATCAGTGAATGTGACATTACTGGATTGGGAATTCCTATCTGCATGCAATAGCTGTTGCTGATCATATTTTCGACTTCTGTCATCTATATTGCTGAATTTCCATCTGTCTCGTTTGTTTCTTGTTTGTATTGTTTTGTTAACGTAATTATATTCTCATTTAGATGTGGTATGTTTGTGTGTATTGACACGCCTGGTACAGGTTGTGGGATTAGGTGTCTAGCAGTGATTTCTGCATACGTAACGGCATCAAGGGCCTTTCCTCAGACTGTTTATTTGATAACGCGGTTTCTGGGATGGGCGAGCTGATAGGTACTATAACTGGACTTTTCAGAATATCTAGATGAATGTGCGGTAAATGCGTTTTCATTTAAGATGATAACACCTTGTTTGCCTATTTTGTGACATTGACTTTAATATCAATAGACGTGCCGTGTAGCTTAGTCAAAATCACCAATATTGTGAATTCTGAATGATGCATACGTTTCAAAAGCTGCACGCACCGTGAATGTAACCCCTAAAGCAGAAAAATGCTTGTTTCTAGAGAAGATTAAAATGTATTTTTTTTCTTTCCTAGTTAATCGATTTTGCCATATTTCAACTGAATAAGTTTGATAAATCAGTTAATTCGATCCTTAATTCACTAACCATTGTGGCAATGTTAGTCCAGTCAGTTATTCATTCTGCTAACGTAAGTTCTTTTGAGGTGGAATCACCACTTTCTGTACATATGGGAGACTCTGATGTTATTAAGGTTTTTGATCAACAAAAATGTCTTCTATTTCAGGATCAATTCCGTTTTCAAAAATATAAGGCATAATTACTTGTCGTAATGTTGGGTACTTGTCTATACATTATTTGTAGATTTCCTTACAAGTTATTTATTTGGATTGCTAGCCCTGTTGGAAAAGAAAGTTCTGTACCAGGACACAAAGTCCTCCATGATATTTCAAATATTAGTAAGATTCTCAATGTACAACTAGCTTGCAAAATCTAAGTTCATGTTCAAACCACGATATTGCTCGAGATTTGAGAGTACTGACTATACAATAATAATAATAATAGGATTGTCCAGCTGACTTCCTCTACAATTTGAGTATGATCATGATGGGAAATATATCTACACCTGTCGATGGTAGGTTGAATAATTTTCTTGATGTGGGCTGTTTGGTGTGATTGCCCTGAGTTATTGATACGTTCTCTTTCGAGGACCACACATAACTCCACTCTTTGTGAGGTCGTAAATAAAAAAACGAATTATACACGATTAACACAAAAGTACATTTAAATTTGTTTTTCAGTTGTATAGTGGAATCTATTTCAACTAAACATGGACTCGTTAGGTTCATTTTTTTAAATTTACGAATAGATCTTTGTCTTGA
The DNA here is from genome assembly GCA_003401595.1 of Venustaconcha ellipsiformis. NCBI lineage: Eukaryota > Metazoa > Mollusca > Bivalvia > Unionida > Unionidae > Venustaconcha > Venustaconcha ellipsiformis. The sequence continues at coordinate 1,714 of QKMX01351240.1, forward strand.
GAAGAACGTGAGACTGCATTTCCTCACAATAAATAAAGAACCCTCTCTATATTTCTTACAAGTTACATCACCCGCACAATCTAGCTGAGTCCAGTTCTATACTTGTACTGCATGTCGCGTATAAGTTACACGAATTTATCCAGAACAAGCATCTCTGTTAATAGCTTTTCAACACACAACATGCATCGTCAGTAATGATTGATGTTTGGCTTGGTATGTTTGACGTTACACGAAATAGAAAGCAGAACAAAGAGAGGACAGGCAACAAAATTCAGAATACAATACATACCGAAGCTGTAATCAAGATGGATATAGTGGTATATTCTGAAAAACTGTAAATTAAAGATGTGCATGGCAAGCATATACTGGGGTTACTTAACCCATCTATCTTCGTTTAACATCTTTCCAGCTCGAACAGTGAGTGAAATCATAAATGCTCTTCATGTATAATCGCATTAACGACTATATCCAGACAGGACATGGCAGAAGAAAACATTTATAAAGAATGATCCATAACAGCATTTTAAGAAATAGCAACAAAGTGGATCATAAAACGACCTTTTTCTTCTTACTGGAAAGGACCTATTTTGAGTAGTTGAAAGAAGGTGCAAGTGCGGAGTTAGTCTTATGTAGAATCCATCCATATCAACTGTGACTAGATCTTATGAACAAATGACACAATATTTTCTACGCAGATGGATATACATTCATGACACGTGCAAATAAAAACTGAGTTACCTTAGGATAACCTACAAACACCTTTTGTATTACAAATTAACCTCATGCTTCATTACGCACAAGTTTTGGATTTGGAATGCGTTATTTTGTTTACACACACTAGTCTACAAAATATATTCAAAATCTAGTCAATAAATATTTCCTCCGTACGTGACCTTCAAATCACATTGCAATAATTAAGATAGCAAACGTAGACTATATAAGCTTTTCCGCCTTGTACTTGTATGTTGATAGGCAATCTTGTGGAGACAAAGGCGTTATTGTCAGAATGTAAGCACAGTCACAGAGGTTGCTGATTTATATAGTATGAATTGTTCATAACTTACAACAAACTCCACACGATTTAGCACAGAATTGGTTCGCAAGTTGAGGGTCCCCACAAACAATTGGCAGGGTGTCTCCATTGCAAGTTGATGAAGGGTCGTCTTGGCAAACACCAGCGACGGTTGTGACAGGAGCCGGTTTCACGGTCGTAATGTGCATGGTGGTTGCGACATGTGATGTCGGTTTTGTTGCTGTCATAGATTTTAAGATAACGTCAATTTCATGAAGTGAGTTAGCAAATTGTGACCTGATGACGGAAACAAGTACTAACTGTTGCATCAATGTTGCTTAAATATCCTTAAATGCAGCTACTACATAATTGAATACGAAAGCAAACAAAGTCCTCAAATTGTATGAATATGAAAACAAAAGAAGTCCTCAATAAGGATATTTTTGACTTTTATTTTACAACCGAACTACCTGAAGACAGAATGGATTGCTGTGATAATCTACCATCTAAATTAATTTTACTTACAAGAAATTATACTAAAAGAAGCATGCAACAATTTATCCAAAGTATAAGTATAATATTATGGTATATTATAAGTGAAGAACATACATAGAACGTGCATGAAAAAACGGAAACTAACAAAATTTGAGAAAGGTTAATTGTCACGACTGAAACCAAAACTAAGAGATCTAGAGATCAAATCAAAGACTCCATTTTAAGGTTAAGGATCTTTTCCTTGTGTTCATTCTTTCAATTTAAAATAAACTTCTTGATGAGGGAAAAGGCACGTAAATTGTCAAGTACCCATATTTAATTTTCAGTTGATAATCATGCGTCAAAGCATGTCATCTCTACAATAATTATTATTACATGTTGAGCTATTTTACCCATTTTTGAATATTTGGTAAATCAGATATTCAACATATAGGTTAAAATTTAATTGATGTTGAACATCGCCATGTTGGTGCCATGCAATTAATCTGAAATGAGCCTTTGTCTTATGTTGACGTCATACCCGTACATCTCAAGATCCATAATGGTTGGTAAAGCACATAAATCTGCATGTGTCAGATTGATTCTATATTTTGTTACCTTTACTATTTTGCAAACATATATTTTATTATCATCAACAATAATTAAAATAAGAATTTATGCATAATAATTCTATATTTATAGGTATTTAATCGTTTTCTTCTTACGTATAACTGATACAATGTCAGGGATAAAAGGACCCAATTTTCTGATTCAAATTGTCATAAATGTCGGTGACAGATTATAAAATATTTGAAACTCAGTAAACAAACAAGTCGATCTCTACACGGCAAATTTAGAAGACTATAATATGCATGCCACTGTAATCATATATAGTTGAATTAGTAGTAGGCAAGTTAACAACGATGTTGAATTGCATTTCAGAAACCCAGTGTGCATATTAATTGACAGGATGGTAAGTTCATTTTGACATTAGTCCTTCTCAACATCTGCTAGTCTTTTAGTTTTGAATAGTCTTGGACATTAGATAAAATGTGTGAATGCTCTTCGTAACATAATTTTTATTAGAAGAAAAGTACGAAACGAACAAAACAGACGCGTATCCTATAATTTAAGACTGAAAACACAGCATACACATTTACCGATATTTGCAATACTTGAATTTGCACGTGCTCTCCATTTTTCCTTAATCTTACTGTCTTTGAAAATGCATATACATTTGAAATATTCGAATTCAAACTTGCTCTCTCTCCCTCTTTCTTTTTATTAGAGTACGATCGTAGAGCTAACCGTCGCGATGAATTTTCCTTGAAGTGAACACAGGAAGATGTAATCGTTTTCATTAGAAATCTTCCCTACATGTAAATATTTTCTTCTTGCTACATATCTATCTTAATGGATGCCACCATGCCCCTATCTTCATGGATGCCACTACACAGCTATCTTCATGGATGCCACTACATACCTATCTTCACGGATGCCACTATACACCCATCTTCATGGATGCCGTTACACACTTATCTTCATGGATGCCGCCACAAATCTATCTTCATGGGTGCCACTATACACCTATGATCATGGATGCCACTACACAACTAACTTCACGGATGCCACTACACACCTATGATCACCGATGCCACTACTCACCTAACTTCACGGATGCCACTACACACCTATGATCACGGATGCCACTACTCACCTATCTTCATGAATGCCACTATACACCCATCTTCATGGATGCCACTATGCTCATATTTTCGTGTAAAAACGAAATTTATCATGTGACTTACAGCATATCTCACAGGATTTCGGGCAGAACTGTTGTGCTAACTGGAAATCCCCACAAACGATCTGCAACGTGTCTCCATTACATGTGGCTGTGGGGTCATCTTGGCAAACATTGACAACAGTTGTGGTCTTGGGTGTTGTTATTTGGGCTATATAGAAACAATGAATGTTATGACACGCTGCTGAATTAATCTGTAATTTAGACGCAAACTTAATACATACAAGTAAACATATGGATTTTATTTTATGTTTGAGATGAAGAGAAAATGGACTGGATCGCATTGATTTTTATACAGGATCTAGTATATATCATTTGACCTGGCATACATATAACATGCGAACAGTGATAATAAAAAAAATATTTCACATGTTCTGAAGAACCTTATATCTGTATATTTATTTCGTACTATCTTGCTTCTCGTCTTGTTAATGAAAACGGGAAGTGAATGTTTTTAAAACTTGTGTTTGAAAGGATGTAATTACCACCGATTCTAACATTTAGAACGGTAAAATTTATGAAATGATCGCATTATCTTCTAAAGCTATCATAAAGTCTTAAACTCTGAATTAATTAATAATTTTCATCAATTTAATATTTATTAGCATAGCCTTTCAGATGACTGATAATACATCTAATGCTTTGTTTGGCAAGAAAAATGGATCAAGTCTCGGTCAAAGAATATCCGTTTATGGTTTTTGCTAAGACATGCTTGCTTGATATTCAGGCTCACAGCACACTCCACAAGACTTTGGACAGATATGTTGAACCAGGAGTAAGTACTGAGCATACAAATGCTAGAGTGTCTGCATCAAATTGTGATATCGGATCGCCTTGACAACTGCTCTCTTACAACCCCTGTCCTAATGGCTTGGTGGTTTTGTGTATTGTTAGGGTGGCGTGAGTGGGGCCAAAAATTTACTTTGCTGTTATCTTTGCTGTTATTAATGTCAGTAGGTAATTTATGCTCAACTGCTACTAATTGATTATCCATTTTGAAGACGGTGTATATTTCTCGAACATCCTAAATTATAAAGGTAGAGGATTAAAAAAGCGAGTCTGGAATTTGCACACTTTCTTTCTAGACTGAGAATATGATATTTAAAAGCACTATTACGGAAATGATGCCTTACCATTTTGCAGAAATTAATTAAATAAAAAATTTGTATTTCGATAGGTACTAAGTTCTAACTTCCTGGAAAAATATTATATAGTGAGATATCCTTTAATGCGATATCTAAATTATGATTGTCACATATTCTTTTGGGAATGGAACGTCTATTGATTTCTTTCATGTTTAACAACATGTCATCCCCGTTACAACATATAATAATATAATAATGAATACAGTTCTTTCTTAGCCGATGTCTCAAATGACCCTTAAATTTCAGTCTTTATCTGAAAGACATTAATGCAAAGTCAAACTTTTATATTTGAACAACTAAAACAATTAGCAAACACTGGATTCATTTATGCATACTTATTATAGTAGGCGGCGACCCATCATGGTGAATTGGCCTAAATCTATTACATCTGTCAGTCGAACAGCAAACCACTTCTAGAGCACGCTTCCTGTTGATAAGACGCTTCCCAAAGCCTGTGATCTCTGTTAGGTGCAGACCTGTGCACACCTAGAATAGATATATTACCTTAGTGTCTGAAACGCAAGCACAATTATGCATTCATGCAGTGTATTTTTCATTGCTTTACAGATTGAAGTTAGCATATATTATGAACCTAATATTTGCTTCTCATAGATAATATGGGAATATGAGTATTAAACAAAGACTATAATTAATGGTCTCGGTACCGTCACTAAAATGCATGTAATTAAATATTGCTAAAGCTTGGCTTTCTTTCTTGAAACATTTTTACCTACAAAAGATGAAAATCAATATAACGTATGAAGCAACTATGCTTTCAACACGAAATACAGAATTATTTGTTTCTGTCGGATCAGTCATATATTATACACAGACATTGATGAAATGTAAACTATATAATAGGACACTCAACGGCTACCAAAATCGATGATGAACTGGTGGAGAATTTCAATAACAAAACACATCAGTGCTAATATAAACAATGTTATGAACAAAACGACAAAGCTAAATAGACGGAATGACATTCATCCAGGCAGACGGGAAGATAGACGGTTGACTGTATGGGTGGATTCATCCATGCAGTCAGTCATTTATTTTGTCAATAATTCATTCATTTATTGATAGGATGACCAATTAAAAGACTAGAAACCTCAATCAGTTAGTCATTCACAGGAGAAATAATGAAATCAGTCATTTCACAAAAAGATGAATGCATAGGTGAGAGACAAGAGAAATGTGGGCACATGGTACTTACATCTTTAAAGACGCATCCTAGACGATACTTTAGATTGAAATCTGTCGTTAACACCTCACCGACCAAGCATTCCTAAAATACAGAATTACATCATTTTTATTGGATAACTTTTAAAGTTTTCTTATGTTGCATGGAGTCAAAATGTATGGAACTTATATTCTTATATGGTATGCTCATAATTAGTTATAGATTGCAAAGTAAATGCCACACACATCCACATGGTATACACGTTTTCAAAGTCTGGTCCAACAAATAATTAGAAGCTAGCATAGGTAAAGATAATCGACAATACTCTGCGTTTATCAGTGATATTCGGAAAAACTAATATCAAGTAATGTATAGAACTTGTTTTAAACGATATAAAATATGTCTAGTTTAACCTGGTTTTCACTCGACTCCGAGAAATCAACACATGAGCGAAAGCCTGATACAAGTCTTTACAATACTTAGTTTCACCAAGTCTACCTCATTTGTTTCTTCTCTGAAAAATGCACCACTTGTATTGATAAGTTGATCGACTCTTTTTATGCAAAACAAATTAAAACATGTACAGTATGTACTTTCAATATTGTAGAACATACTGGCTACAAATAATAAATGTTTTCGCCCCGCTTTGCGTTCCAAAGGAGCGATTATCACACAACTATTGTCAGCTCTTTGCATGGAAATAAAATCCTATGCTGGCTGGCATACAGAGTATGAAGATTTTCTGAAGGAATCCTTTAGGGGACTACAATCCTTCAGCAGGCGTCGATCTCTCGGATTCTTGCGAAAGTATGCTCAGACGAGATAGTGTGCAATATATTCAGAGTTTAAATGGAGACATTGTGTCACAGGATGACTATTTTGATCAAATGCTACATCGTGCTAAGTATCTGGATTACATATATTGCGATAAGCTACCGCCAAAAGTACCCTTTAAAGCTCTTTAACATATCTAGTTGCAAACATATATTTTCCTTAATGACGTCTGACGTTGTCATCAGGGTACCTTCTCGTTATATATGCATAATAAAATGTTGAAGTGATTTTCATGCGCATTATATTGACCAAAATGTTTCTTGAAAGTCTCAAACTTCAAATTAGTGCAAGCTTTGTGTGTGCCTTCAAACGTATTTGTTGGCTTACTAATTTTAAATTAAATGTATCATAGTCAGAAATATACAAATGTACATTTGGTTTGTTATCCATTTATTATTTCTATACGAATTTTGCTAGGATTGCATTAGGGTTTAATGCTATATGCTGTCAGCGTTTTCGTTGCATACCAAGTGTTACTGGTCTTGTGCCACTTTTAGAAGTTTTAAGCAATCAATATCAGCGATGCAAGCGTTCAGCTATCAATGGTATAATGTTGAAATATCAATGGTAGTGTTATATGTGTTGTTCAGTAATGTTAGTGTTACAGTGATGAATATTACATATTAGTGTTACAATTTTAAAATTTCATGTTAGGATTATAATGTAACACAAATACTATTAGCACTACAAGTGTTGCACAATTAATGCTAGTGTTTAGTTTAAGACTGCTGAATGGTCAGTGTTATTGTTAAAGGTTATGAACAATCAATGTAAGTGTTCATATGTCTAACAGTACATGCTAGTGTTTAAAGTGTTGAATAATCAATGTTACATTGTTAAACAATCAACTTTATAGTCTTAGCAATCAATGTTAATGTCAAATGTGATGAACATCAATATTTAGTATTACACGTGTTAATGAATATATGTTAGTGTACAAGTGTTGATCAATCAATGTTATTGTTACAGTCGATCAATCAATGTTTGTGTTAAAGTTTTTATAAATACATGTTGGTTTTAAATGTGTTGAACAGTCAATGTTAAATATGTTTATAAATCAATGTTAGTGTTACAATTGTTGATATATTATTGTTAGTGTTACATTGTTGAGTAGTCAATTTCATCGTTACAGGTGTTGATCAATCAATGACAGTATTGAAAGTGTTGATCATGCAATGTAAGTTTTAAAGTTCTTAAACTCTTGGTTTTGGTGTAAAAGGTGTTGAATAATCAATGTTTGTTTTGCATGCCCTGAGCAATAAATACATGTATTACAAAACAATCAATTTCAATGTTACGATCCTAGAATATGTCAGTGTTACAGTGCTGATCAATGAATGTGAATGTTACAGTGTGGAACAATCAATGTTAATGTTACAGTGTTCAGTAATCAATGTTAGTGTTCCAGTGTTGAGTGATTAATGTTAATGTTACAGTGTTAAACAATCAATGCTAATGTTACAGTGTTGAGTGATCAATGTTAATGTTAGTGTTAAACAATTAATGTTAGTGTTCACTAATCCATGTTAATATTAAAGTGTTGAGTGATCAATATTAATTTTACAGTGTTAAACAATCAATGTTAGTATTACAGTGTTGAGTAATCAATGTTTGTGTTTTGCGTTGAATAATTATTGTTAGCGTTACAATGTACCATAAATGTCCTTGAAGCTATTTTAATACTAGCAGTGTTGAACATATATTCTTAACGCTCCGCTTTATCAGTGTCAGTTTGTAGACGTTGTGAACAATCAATGGTGACCACTCAATACTAGTTTTGCAGTTCTAACCACCCAATACTAGTTTTACAGTGCTGACCAAGCAATGCTAGTGTTGCATGTGTTAAACAATCAAAGCAAGTGTTACTGTTTTTTAATCACTGCTAGTAGGACCAGTGTTGACCAATGAATGAAAATGTTACAGGTGGAGAGCCATAAATGCTAGATACAGTTTGAACCGATCGGTTTTACATTCAATAAAAATTATTATCTAAGACGAGACTATAACTACATTTATTAAAATCATCAAACGTAACATGAAAAATAATAATGCACCCGTGATATAAAAGAAAGAGAGAAGAAGATGAATAGAAAATTTTCGAACTTGTCACTGATGATTTCTGAATTAAAACTGATTTATAACGCAGGCTGTAACGTAATGGAAATCTGGCGATCCAACAAACAGATGGATAAACAAATCGACGGTAATGCAAAGAAACTGCTTACAAGTTCTGTGTGATGCATCCACTGAACAAAAACACATTTCTTGGTCAGTTATCTATTTCTGACGTCAACCCGCATATGAGGTGACAAGATGTGAGTCAATGGAATCTCATATCACACTGATGTAATTACACGAGCTTAATATAAGGATTTTGGCAATGAGAGATTAGTGGGAGTTAACTAACCATAACTCATTAAAATGTGAGCCATATAATGCAAATAGTCAACAATCAAGTTCATTGTTACAGGTGTTGAGCAACAAGCCTCTATTTTTTAAAGTTTAGGAAGCGTACCTCATTCGCTTGACACGTAGTTACATTGTGGCAGTCATTCGGATGGCCTACCTCTTGACAACTGTAACAAGAGAGGGCTGCAATAATAATAATAAAAATATTATTATTATTATTATTATT
>QKMX01351249.1:0-15732 GCA_003401595.1 Venustaconcha ellipsiformis
TATAGTGATGTCTAGCACTGGGGCATCATGCCAGAGACATATGGCACAACGTCCCACCCAGTCATATTATTCTGACATCAGACCAACCAGTCCTATCACTAACCTCTTAATGGTAAGCACCTAGCAAGGTAGCTGTAGTACCATTTTTATAAGTCTTTGGTATGACTCTACTAGGGTTCAAACTTGTGACCTCCTCCAACCACTAGGCCACCAGAGCAGATCATTAGGAGGAAGTAGAGATAATATTTTCAAGAGGGTCAATCTGCATCATAAGCATTTTCATATAAGACCACCTAGTAAATAAAGAATTCTTCTGTTAAAATGACTTTAGAGGTATATTCTATATCAGATCTGTACCATTTTAATTTAGTACCAACAAGAATTATAAGATGCCTTCTGGTGAAAGAACATATTCTGTTCTGGTTAAAACATTGGACAAAATGTAACAGAAGTAGTGACAATAAGATTTTCCTGTTGGCTGCTGAGGTAGCCATATTGGATGTCTAAATAGTACCATTTTCATTCATGACTAACTGGGCATCATGGGAAGTCTTTTAGTTAAACACCCCATGTTGATATGACCATCCATTTAGGATTAATAGTGATAATAAGATTCTCAAGATGGCAGCAGTGGCAGTCATACTGGATGTACAAGTGACACTATTTTCATTTAGGACCAACTTAATATCAAAAGAAGTCTGATGACTTTTTGTTCAGGTGATAATTTTGTTTTTAGTGATAACAATTTCTTAAACTTGGCCACTGTGGTGACCATACTGGATGTCAGATTAGCATTGTCATTTAGCACCAACCAGACAACATAAGTCTTTTACCCCATGGTGATATGACCATCCATTAAGGAGGAGTAGTGATAAGAAAATTAGCAAGATGACCACTGTGGTTGCCATACTGGACATCTGGTCGGCACCATTTCATTTGAGAATAATTATACATCAAAAGAAGTCTTCTGCTGAAAACCATGTCTTAATATTATTTTCCATTCACGAGTAATGGCAATAACAAGATTTTCAAAATAACTTCTATTCTGGCCAAGTCTGAATGTTTGGCAGCATCATTTCATTCTGAAACAAGCAGATCATGGACTGAATGTGTGCATAAAATCTCATTTCAACTCCAATCAGTTTAGGAGTAGCAATAATAAAATTTGTGCTAATGGATGGATGGGCAATGGATGACAGACCATAGACAACATGCTATTCCATAAGCTATTCAGTTATGAGGACGAAGATTTTTTCGTGGGACTACCTGTTGTTAGTAAAAGTGGTCAGAATTACTGGCATGTTGGTTAAAATTATCCTCCTATGGTAAGAATAAGCTAGATATAGTGGAAAGAATTACCTAGTACGTAGTCAGAATTGCCACAATATGATTGGATAAAATCTTATTTTCTTTAGCTGTTGCTTTTCTGTATTTATGACATATGTGGCCTATACCCAAAATTTGTGTTATTCAATGCTGATTTTTAATCCAATGAGGTGATTTTAACAATAGGATACATGGTAATGGATCAAAGCAGTCCGAATATAAGTCAACTGCCCTCATAGACCACATTTATTTTTTAATTTCATGATTCAAAGTAGACCAGCAGGCAAAATTAAAAGCGTTTTTCAAAACAAATGTTTTGCAGAATTTGGTGTCTGGCTTTTGAATGACATTAAAATAGCTTCTGATTATCCAGGTGAGACGTATTCCTTGCATTTCTTGGTACTCCAGGTGAGATGGGCATTCCTTGCATATCTTGGTACAAACTTTAGAAATCTAATAAAATGTTACCACTGGGTAAGTTGAATGCGGTAACTGACGGACAACAGGGAACTAAATAACTCTAGTAATGAAAATGGCAGCAAGGACATCAAACGGATTATCCAGGCAGTTCAGAGTATCCTACAAAATCCCATAGCAAGCATGACTTAATGAGAAATATCTGCTGATGAATGAAAACATAAACATTGGAGATCCTCTGTAATTTTTGTAAAGGCTTCAACAAGAAAAAAGTCCATGTTCAAAGCATGACTTTGAAAGGAATGATGTATATCTATGGTTGGTACCACTTTGCCTGGCCTTTTAAGGGACAAATAATAATGATTTAACTGAAAAGTTTTAAACAACTTAGAAAAAGTTTAACTAAAAAAATACTCTAAAATTTTAAATAAAATCTGGATGCAGAAAATTACATACCTACACCAGAAATGTTTCCAAACAGAAGTCATTTACCTTTTAAAAATCACTGACAATTTTTATTTTTACTAATTTTTAAACATATTTCAAAAGACAATCACTGCCAAAAAACTATCCAAAGAATTATGAAAAATGGCTTAGCATGGATGTTGGTTGACAACTTTTTAAAAATGATTTAGGTACCAAAGAAAAATGTTGCTTGCATGTGCTACATTTTGGGGCAAATTGTTTTATAAATAATGTTTTTTTTAAACTTTTAAAACTGATTAAAAACATTTTAAATAAAAGAACCAACTGTAACCTTCTTGATTTGAATATATACCCCAAAACCTCAACTTACCAAACATGTATTTACTTAAATTGCTATTTAATAACATCTGGAAGTTCCTCACAGTAGCTTGTTTTGTAGCTGCCAATTGATGGAGTTTTAAAAACTTTGAAACCTTTTGAAAATAGCTATGGAATGTTGACTATTTGGCCAATACAAAAATGATCTGTGGTGTGTGCTACTTCTGGAGGTAAGTTTCTGATAAAACAAATTATTTTACCTAATAAAAATTGTTAAAAATATTAAATGAACAACAAAATTAATTGTTTCATAATATATGAATAAATACACTCCCCAAATTTCAACATATATTAACTTGTATTAACATAAATAGGTCCCTTAAAATACTTGGAAGTTTTTTCACATTTACACCATTATTTGTTGCCAACAATTAGCCCAGAGAATGTTAAAATGGGCTTTAACATGTTTAATGTCTGATTGATAACAAAGATGATTTAGAAAGCAAAAAGAAAAAATCTGCATTTTTGCAACTTTGTTTGGCAAATGTTTGAGGAATAAAATGGATTTTATTATTTATAATTTAAAAAAGACTTCAATAAAGGTGTAATTGCAATTTTTAATTTTTTTAAAATGCATATCCTTCAAGTTCAATGGTATTCTTGTATAATAACTTAAATAGCTACTTTTAATATCCGGAAGTTTCCTCACCTTTAATTCCTTTCTGAGCTATCCATAATTGGAACTGAAACAATTTATTTATATATTTTAAAAAATTTATTCATACCAAATTGCCACAAGTTAGAAACAGTCCAATGACTTTTTAAAGGTTTTGGCATATTTAATACCTGACCAATTAAAAAAATATTTAGAAAGCAGAAGTATAGACCTGTGAAATGTGCTACTTTGGAAAATTATTGAATCGTTTCTATTGATTTAATTTTTTAAAATTTTACTTATTCAATTAGATACAACATAATTTTATATTTTTCCATTAGAAACCAGCCTAACGTCTTTTTTACACCAGACAGTTTCAAATCAGTACCTTCTTTCCCTGGCACCACTGATTGAAATTTTAAATAATTATAAAAAAATATATATTCATGCCAACTGCAACAATCGTTGCCCAGAGAATTTTGTAAAGGGTCTTTGCAAGTCTAATGTTAGACAAATAAATATAAATGATTTAGAAATCATATCTATCTTTAATTCTATTGAGGAAAACCTTTTAATACATACAAAGTTTAGGAAATAAAAGTAAATGAAATATCTTCAACCAAAACCATAATGAAAGCTTGATCAAAGGGGTGAACAAGAGTGTTTCAGAACAAACTATGAGGTTTTTAATGTTTCATCCCAAGTTATAAGAAAATCTAAGCAAATTAAAAATCTTGAATCAAAACACAAAATTTCTTTGACCTCAAGGGCTTTAGGAAATGTTAACAAATGAGAAAATTTCACACAAAAACCTGAACAAAACAATCTTCTATGTCTTTGACCAAAAAAACAATGGGGAAGGTGTGCACACAACAGAAACAACTGTCTTTATTTAAATATGATTGATGCCAAATATGATGAGATTCCATCAAAGGGGTTTAGGAAATAAATGCCAGTTATAAACTTTAATCAAAACTACTGACAATATTGGAAAGTGAATGCCATTACTGGCTTCACACTAATATCAACTTGATAAGAATAACAACAATACAAAATATAAACATTTTTTCAATCTACAAAATAACCGGGGTGACTACAGTGTGTAGGACTTTTAAATCTACAAAATAACTGGGGTGACTACAGTGTGTAGGACTTTTCAATCTACAAAATAACCAGGCTGACTACAGTGTGTAGGACTATGGTAAGGATGAAGCAGATGCTTGTTAAACCACTGACTTTGAAGGAGAGACACAGGCAGTAAGGCAATGGGTGGCAGGAAGCAGCACAATTATATAACATGGTTTTCTTCATGCTGCCATGGTAGAGGCTGGTAAGTTGAGCCAATCACAGAATCTCGCTCTCTCCCACCTGGAAATGAAACAGCCACTGATATAAACAAATTCCAAGATCAAAATGCATATAAAATGACAATCTAACCATGTTATTTGACTTTTAACTTTCCATCTTTTTGTTTACAAAATTTATTAAAAATTATAGGTAAAAAGATTAATTAGACCTATCAACAATGGGTACATGGTTAGGGGCTCTACTCACTACAGTTTGATTAGAAGGACAGGAACTAGAGGAATTTATGCTTGTTCTGGGAAACCGATGTTAGGAGATCAGGCATTTCAGGAGCAATAACTCTTCCATATGATAATGTTGACTGCTGGAAATTCTACTTATTCCATTCATGGCCTCATCAGTATAAAGGTATATGATAAAATTTCATTGAAATCCAACACACCTTAATAAAGTTGCGCTACAGAAGCAGGAAGCTAGGAGGACAGGAAATCAGGGATCTAAACTCAAACATGATATAATAGCACATTGAAAATCAACTCTTTCAAGTGCTTGTCAATATAAAAATCCATAGATCCTTGCTAAATTAAACAACTCAAACCATTCTTTAAAGGATTGGTAATAAGGGGGTATAACTCATGTGAATAATGTGGAATGCTGGAAATGGTAAATTTACTAAACACGAGTATCACAGGATGGACAGTCAGGGGGAATAACTCCTCCTCATTCAAGACCTCATCAATATATAATTGAATGTCAAATTTGATTACAATCGAAAAAAAACCTGGTAAAATAATACCTTCTGAAAGTTGATTAAGGAGACAGACAATTATAAAGCACAACTGTAAACAATGCTTAAGACTGTTTAACTACAGACTCTTTAAGATTTTGTTTATGTATTAGTCTTTTACAGCACCTGAGCACAAAAATGGCTATATGGTGCAGTAAAAGTAAAGAGCAAAAAATGTAAACCCTCCAAATAAATGTAAATAGTAAGTGCAAGATAAAATATAAAACGTCAAAAGACGAAATTCTGTAAAATGCATATTAAAGAACAAAACTATCGGTATAAGTTTTTTAAAACTCTTTTATCCTTAAACAACAGACTTCAATTGCATAAAATATCTCAACCTTGAGTATGTAATTTACTCAAATTTCATTTCTTATTTTGGACGGATTGATACTGACCAAAACCCTGAATAATAATTCCAGCATACTGTAATATAGATTTACAGGAGACATTTCCCATGACTGACTTGAACAAAATTTGGTTGTACAACAATATAATACTGCTGTGAATTCCTGTAAATCTCTGCCACAGTTGTAGAATGCTGGAATCTCATTCATGGTTTGTTCAGTATAAAATGTTCTAAAATATGACCAACACTTTGAGTAAATTACATACTCAAAGTTGAGATGTTTTATGCAACTGAGGTATGTTGTTTAAAAATAAATAGAATAAAACCAAAAGAGATGGATAAAACAAAGGTTGGGCTAAATAACTGATTGAACAAAGAAATACAAGAGGCTCACCTCTGTTTTCACACTGGAGGCATAAATACAAGAAAATATTAAGACAGCATTTGGTAATGATGGATACTTTCAAAGAACAAGAAATGTATTTTAAGAAACATGGTATGCCTCAAGGTGAACTATTGATTCATCAAATAGCATAACCCTATAATATTCCAAATTTACAAAATATTAGATAAATACTTATTAAAATATAGAGGTGGAATTAGAACGCTAAAAACTTGAAAGTGTTCTAAAAATGGATCCCATGACTCAACCCAGAGGTAGTAGTCATAAGGGGGTGAGGAAAGAAGTGTAAAATATAACTGACAACAAAACTCTGTACTTCTTGACCATATAACCCCAATCAGGGACATAACACAAGGGCAGGATCCATGAGGTCATACTGAAAACAAAAAGTGTCTTGCTGAAAAGGCAAAGGAAATATAAGTGAAGAAATAAACTTTAGCCAACAGGTGTCCCAATATAATACCTAACCCACTGGCCCAACCAAGGTCAGAACACACAAGACAGGAGTGGAACTTAGGGAAAAAGAACAATATATAGACAATATTTAATGAATACGGGTTATGAAAACAAAAACAATTTTTTAAAAACCCTTTCAAATATGTTCCCAATTATAATTATTTACCTCAAGATTCCACCCATGGGAAGAACCCATGGTCAGGAGTGGTCATCCTACATCTACTTTAAAGATTTTAGCAATTAACTTCTAATTTTAGAAAATACTATATATGACCTTGACATTTAACCTTTTTACCTGAAACATCATATAATATCCAGATTTTCAGTTCTATAATAATACATTAAAAAAATTCAATGTCACTGTCATAAAACATCCTGCAATGTCACAGCAATAATACTGAGAAATGGAAAGCTGTAGTAGTTATTTGACAAATTGTTTATCATAGATACAATTAATGAAACTTTTAACTGTACGATATGCAACAAATGCAAGCACTAAGTGGTTTGTAAAATATATAATTAAAAGCAAGGACACACTAGCATTGAGGACTAAGCATTTTGTACAGTATGTAACAAAATGCAAGCACTCACTAGCATAGAGCACAAATACTTGCACAATATGCAACTAAATGCAAAGACTAACTGGCACAGAGTACTATTATTTGTACAGTATGCAACCAAATGCAGGTACTAAGTAGTAGAGTGTACCATTACTTGTACAATATGCAATTAAATGAAAGCATTCACTGGCATATAGTGCTAATATTCAACTTGTGACAAAAAATCTCTGAATCTAATGAAAACTTCTGTGATTCCCTAAAATATTTGGTATGACTAATTCATTGAATGACTAAATGACTGAAACTTTGAATGACTAATTCATTGACTAATTCACTGCATAATTCAAGTACTATCAGACTCTACAGCAACAGAGATTACCACATATACTCACTTATAAGTCAAGTCAACACAGATCCTGTTCTGCTATTTCAAAGAGCAATGCCAACAGATTAGGGTCTATGTTCTTTGTTCTACTGATTATTTCTAAAAAAACTGCATACACTCAGGTGTGCCAGCACATTATGCAATGGCAAATCTGAGTCTTTAGTTTGCAGATGGACTGGACTTATATGTGAGTAAATATGGGAGTTCACAAGATCTTTGAAAACAATTGTTGGTTTAAAATGATAACCACAACTTATTGCTGGTCTGTGAAAGGGCAAACAAAACTGTATGTTTTGAATTATTGATTTGAGAAAATTAAGAAACTTATAATAATTGTAATTTTCATTCTTCATAATCAATAGATTTTTAAGGATGTTCTCCCAAACAATCAAGGACCATAAGCTTATATTTGACAAAGACCACAGAGTTTGGATGCTTTATGTGTATCACTCTCAGATATTTGCTTGTGTATCAGTACTGCAAACAACATTTTATTTTCTTTGCTTCTAACGTTTGTGCAAAACACTTTATAGAGAGAAAAAATATTAAAGATTTTTGCAAAGTGCTTTATAATATACCAGAATATTAGGCAACTTTACCTTTCCTTTTGCCTGGAGGCAGCAAGAAGATGACAGAAAGTGCCATTGCTGCATGCCAAGCACTGTGCAAGTAGAGGTAGTTTTCCTTGGTTTCGATCAAAGCAAAAATACAAAGGCCTCCTGCAGCTAAAATCAGGCCTGGCAGCAGACACAACACATATCGCCACTTAGCAGGGTAGCACTGCTTTCTGTACTGACATCGACAAGTCTGGAATAAAAACAGAATAATTGTCTGTATTTCATCTCTGTCTTATGACTGGCACGAACCAAATGTACCACTGGCTGCCTTGTCATGTACAAAATTATTAACTCTATATGACCCTCACCACCCAGTTCTTAAGCACTGAATACTTCTGAAGAAGCAGAATTCTCAAAGCTTCCAGTTGATAACAAGTGATAAATTCTGGGTCGCCAACCTTATCATTGTTTAGCCATTGGAGATTTAAAAAAAACAGGCATGTATCAGCATATTTGCACAGTGAATTGATTTTTTGTGTGGGTGTCAATTTTGTAGCATTGCAAAAGACGATATTTTCTTCAATACCTATATCTGTGGACTGGAATGAAAACTCTCAGAGTCATAAAGTACTATGATTTCAAATGTGCATAGTTTACAATGACTTAATGTGCAAGAGTAAAACAAGTACACAGCTTATGGAACTTTCAAATATGCTGAGCTCATGACTAAATATTAAAAAATTAAAATGTTTTTCATAATTTTAATGCACTGAGATACCTCTTTATGTATGTTTAGTCAATTTACTTGTCTAAAATAAACAAACACACTGCTTAACTTAAACTCTGTGATGTACCGTTAAAACCTACACGTGCACACTCACCCAGGAAATAAAAATCCCTATCAGTCCAATTCCGCATGGTACAGCAAACAGCAAATAGCTGGTCTTATCATAAAGAACTCCGACTGCCAAGGACATTGGCCCAGCAACCTGTAAAAGGGCCTTGACCTTGTCGGGAGGTTTTATCATGGAAACAATGGTTATCCAGATAGAGGCAGAGGACCCCAAAAAGTCACAGAAACTCAGGACAGAGTAGCGGAGAGGACACCACTTGTAGATATTCAATCTGTCTCCATCACATGCATGGTAAATCTGATAAATGAAAGTTAAAAATTACATGAACAAAAATGAGGTTTGTAGTTTACATTATGCAATTTAATTTGTTTTTAATTTACAATTTACATGGATTTAAACTGCTAATTGGGAAAAGGGACATGGTCTGTCACTTTGGAAACAAAAAAAAGCAACTGTTACAAAAATTCTGCAAAGAAAATTATGAAATCTAATGAATTTGCAAGATGCAAAGGGAAAACAGAAAACTAACAACAGAACAAAGTTGTAATGTCCTATGCCTCAACAAATTTCCATTATAGATGACAGAATAAAGTAAATTTCTTAATAAATTACATTTCCCCAAGACTACTCACTCAGTCATATGAACATTACATAATAAACTCTGATAACTCTCAAATCTTGCCCCATAAGAAGTCAAATAATTTTAATCTTCTCATTTTGCATACAATGGGAAGAAACTTCCAAATTACCTCCCTTTATCTTTGTTAGCAAGCTACATGTATAGTTTTTACCATTTTAATCTACAGTAAAAAAAAATCAATATGGATGCTCACATTGTGGGATTATGCTGGTGGGCTTAACAGTAATGTGATCAGATTAATATTCTCAGACAAACAAAATTTACTACAAAAAAGTCATATGATACAAGGAGAGTGGTGTTGATGGGAGGTAATTCAAGCACCTCATCCCTGTTTAGTGTTGGCCTCCGCTGTCTTATTTCAGCTACAGTAGTGCAGTGTGCAGAGGGTGCATGAAATGGCAGCTGAGAAGAATCAAGTTGCAAAAACTCTCATGGAAATCAACTTCATGTTGGAGATCAACTCTGAAAGCTCAAAACTCCATAGAATTCACATGGGGTGGAAATAAACAAAATTAAGATGGAAAAAAATTGCAAACTGAGATGGAAAAAGTGCAAGATGTGGATCTGATCTTACTTCTGCTAGTTCATAATAATCACTAGGAAAGTAAAATGTGAGAAAAAGAATGTTCACATCTTTGAATAAAATTGAACTTGTGTGTTTTTGAAGGATGTCATCCAGGTACGCTGCAGTTGCTGTCAATGAGGAGGACCTGACCTGAACTAGGTCATGATCCATAGCCTGATAATGAGACCAAATAGTAGAGTATAAAATTGGTAAACTGTTCCTTGGAAGGCAATTGAAGGAACTTGCATGAAGTTGGATGGATAGGGATATGGACATACATCTCTTTGGATGGAAAGTTTCAATGACTGATTACTCCAATCATAAATTTCACATTGTTGTATATTTGACAAGCCAACTGCGATTTATCAACTGCTTGAGTGTGTCACTGGCTTTTTGCACCTGAAAAAGTCTTGAATAAAACCCCATGAAAACAGTTTGGAGAGTACAGTTTGAAACCCTCTGTACTTCCTGCATGGAGACCCTCTCTACTTCCTGACTGGAGATCCTCTTTGCTGCATGCTTGGAGATATTCCCTACTGCTTGCCAGGTTACCCTCTCTCCTGCTGGCTTGAAGATGCTCTCTACTGCTTGGGTAGTAGTCTGAGAAACCTCTTTACTACATGCCTGGAGACTTCTACTGCCTCCTTGAAAACCGTCTCTACTGCCTGCCTGGAGACTCTCTCAACTGCCCACTTGGAGAGTTGAAAATCCTCTGTACTTCCTGCTTGTATACCCCCTCTGCTGCCTGCTTGGAGACCCTCTCTTCTGAATGCTTGGAGACCAAAATTTTTTTCCTTCAGCAAGATGTCTGCCTTCCATTGATCAGCCAGATTTTCTGTTATGGAAGGGGAACACAAACTGGGTAAAGATTGAGTAAATGAAATCCAAAGTCTCACTAAAACAGCTTGGATCACTCACCATTCATTTTGCAGAAAAAGGTTGATTCAAGATTGCTAAAAGTGAAGATGTTTGGCACCTAAAGTAGCTTGCTTTTCTTTTCCTCTTTATTATACTGTCTTTGTGACTGACAATTCTGTTGCATTCTGAAATTCAGCTTTGGTCAAGACTGATAAAGCAAAATTCAGCCATCAATTCCTCTGCCTTTGACCATCTCTCAACTATAGCAGATGCTGAAGAGGGCAAAAAGCTGGAGGAGGGTCAGCAGTATGCACTCCACTATGGGAGATATAGTGTGGAAAGAGAATCTGGAAGACAGCAGCAGCTGACACTCTGCAATACTGAGCAGCCAACTCTAAGTAAGTTACATCAGTTTTCAGTAGCCCTAATAAGAACTTCTTAGCAAGGCAGTAAATATCTACCTGCAAGCATTAGACCAGTTTTCAGCAAGATTATAACAAAATATGTACTACTATTGTCAAGTTGTAAAACATGCATTTAAAATATACAGAAATCTGATTCAAGACATTCAGCAATGGTAAACATTTTTTTTCAGCAAAAAAGTTTGTAAAAAAATTCTTTGACCTAAATTACCTTCAGCACAATTTCACAACCAACAGTTCCAAAACTCTAGTTCAGTGGCTTCTTGCTATCTCTCAGCTTCACATAGTCCTTGGCTTTTCTTTTCAATTTCATGTAGCAGCATCAATTTCATGCGGCAGCAGCTACCACCTTGAGACCTACTCAAATCAACATGATGTCCAATAAATGTATTTTCCCCCCTGCAAACCAAGAATCTGAAAAGTCTTTTTTATACTTATGTACTTACTATTAAAACTATTTAAGAGGTTAATGCCCCTTTTGTCTTGAACAGGTACAACTTATCAGATGCCATTTTCAGAAAATTCTTTAAACAACAGCTTCAACAAGCAGAAATTCTGCATGATAAAATATGTGCCCTTTAAAATGTCTGACATTACTCCAATAAAGTTAGTCTGGTTCCCTGACCAACTCTACAAACTCTAATATGAAGCCTGGATCCAAATTAAACATTGACAATCAAGTATCTGGATTTCACAGCAGCATATTTCCATAACATCTGCTTTTATTCTCTAAGTCCATATTTTATGGGTTCATTTCCATAAGACTTATGATCAAGTTGTAAGAGTTGGCAGGTGTCAGAGACAGTATCCAGAAAATTTCCTTGACTGTAGCTTTAAAGATAATGTCTGTTCCATCATCAAATCAGAGTGAGAGAACAGATAGATTTTCCACTAACTTACTGTGCAGGATGCAATGTTTCCATGGTAACATCCTTAGCATGGATACAGTACCATCACCATCTCTCAGCATAACAGTATTTCTCCACAATATATGCCAACATCAGACCCTCAGGCTGACAGTTATTAAGGCACCAGCAAGGTATGTGTTACTGGGACAGATGGCTGAATACACTGACAAGCTGGAATGCCAGTTTGATAGCTGGACCATGAAATGGACAGTTCACTTATTTCAGTCCTCATATAGTTCTGTATAAAATGTCACAGAACACTTAAACAAATAACTTCCAGTTAATACTCAGTACAAAACAGATGGCCAAATGGCTGGAGTGGATGGTCAGTAACTGAAATGGCAGTCAAAGAAGCAATGAAGGCTAGCAGAAACATGCATGAATGGAGGGATATCAACGTTTCCAAAGCTTACAACTTCTAATATGTCTCCTGAAAAAAGTCTCCTCATCTGCAACTTGATCAATGGTTGGAACATTTGCAGCATGGACACATCAGACACCATCCAATTCTCCATCTCCAGCTGGTGGAAAATGACAGTAGCTGTAGGTGATGGCATAGCTCTAAAATCTCAGCAGGTGTATGTGCAATCATGGTGTCCTGACAAGGGTTTGGGATGGAAATTCAGATACTGCGATCCACTGACTTTGACTTCACCTGTCTTCTCTTTTAGTTTCAAATTTTTCTGCACCACAATGGACCATGTTTCCTCTGACTATGAACTGCAGGATTAAACTAACATTCATTTTCTTCTGAATACGCATATGCTGATGTTAAACTGCTTGCAATTAACACATTGTGTTATCAATATATAGCTGAAATGAAATAAACAAACAACAAAAAAACACAGGAAATAACAAACCCAAAAGTGTTGCAACTCTTCTTGTCATGAGTGCTGGATGCAAGAGGCAGCAGAACTTTTTTCCTAACATTAAGTGTTATAAACTTATCTGAGGACAAAATATTTGGAAAAAAGCTAGAATAATCTAACATTCTAATCTACATATCAATAAATATTTTGGAAAATAAAGTAATATGTGTGATGATAAATCTAAAGTTAGGGAAAATAGAATGGAGTACTCAAATACCAAAGAGTAAACAAACTTGGCATTTTTTAAACAGAAATATAGTCAAAGAAAACATTGGCTTTAAAAAAAAATTTGACTGCATTTTTATTTGCCTAGGAAGATATAAAAAGTAACTCACAGCTGAAAATACCATGGTGTAAGCATAGACAAATGCCTCCACAAAATGTTTTCTGTAGATTGCTAGGATTATAGGTGGCAAGAAAAAGATGTTGCTAAGTGTCAGGAACAGTAACTCCTGCAGTTGAACATCAATAGACACAGCATGAGAACCATCAGTACAGGCATAACCCCTCCAGCCTAAAAAGATATATATAAAAAAGATGCATGCTTTGTTGGTAAGATATATATAAAAAAGATGCATGTTTTTTTGGTAAGATATGTAAAAAGAATTTATTTTCCTACTAGAGTGAGTGAACCCAAAACTTGAAGTAAAAAATGCATGTTTCTTTTTTCTTCTAAAGGTAGAAAAATAAAGTATGATTGACTTTGAAAGTATGTATTAAAGACTCTAGTTGCATTGAATGAAGCAACTAATTCATCAATTGAAAGTAAGAAATAAAAGATAATTTTCAACCCTAAGTGGGATGCATTCAAAGTTTTCTTTTTATGTAAATTCAGGCTAAACACCGGAGTAGCTTAAGTGAGGGTATACCACAAGAACTGGCTTACTTTTACTTTACATATATAATGCATGATGGCTTGACATCATACATGGAAAGGGAAAATATCAGAGGCAGTACAATATAAAGAAGATATCTACATTTATTTATCAGATTGAAGAAAATATTTCACACGTGAAGTGGCTTTGCCACTATTGGCAATACATGTTTCCATTTCATGAGTGAAATATTTTCTTATATCTACTAAAAATAAAATACAGTTTCTTTTATGATATATTTTAAGGCAAAACCCTTCAATTTGCATGACTTTGTTCTTCCATTCTGAGTCAATGTGATAATAGCTGCATTACTGCATTGATAAAAAGAAATTCCAAAATTTTACAATAATTTTGGGAAATGACTTTTCACAAATTTATATTCTACATATGATGCTTTAAATTATGTATTTTGTTAAATTAATGAAGGTTTTCATGCAAAAGGTCATATAACTACCATCCAGTTTAATTTTTGCCTAAATTTGAGCTACCTTACTTGACAAAATTGGACATAAACCCATCACTTGTACTTTTGTTTGCTAATATTAGCAATACCATAAAGTGTCTTAATACTATTTTTTTAGTAAAACAAACTCTTTTTGGTAGAACAAAATGGAGGCTATGCCATAAATACAGAGACATTGAAAATCAAAAGTCTGAAACCTTAATGTTGATGCATATTCCTAATCAACTTCAGCTCAGCTTAAATTTGATGAAGCCTAAATGGTAACATTACAAAATAAATGCTTTAAATGTTAACTGTTAGATATCAATCACATTATTTTCACTCCAAATTATGTGTTTTTAAAGAAACACCAGTAAATCTGAGTTTGGCTCCAGAAAATTTAAAGTTATACCTGCTTCACACTGGCATGAGGAGTAGGCCACTTGTCCATGCAGGTAAACAGAGCATTTCCCATGATCTGTACACTTTCCATCCAGGCAGGCGTCAGACATGATATTAGCAGATAGGACAGCAGACACTTTGTTACATGGTTGGAAGGCAGAACTGTTACCAAGAACAAAAGATATAATAGTCACATGATTAACTTTGAAGAATTGTTGGGTGTTTTAATCCAATCTCCCCAACGTTTTTAAGATTAGCACAATTATTCAGAAATGAAAAACACTTTTATTGCTGTCCAGATGTGTGCAAACTAAAACCATAAATTTTCCCAAACTTAACTGATGTTTACTGATGTGTCCAGCACATTCAAGTCAGGTGAACTATTTTAGCCCTCTGCACTTATTAGTTAATAACTAGAAGTTGTTTAAATAAAGCAATCCAGTGGTAAGAATATGGTGATTGCTCGCAGAATTACAAATCTTCAGATTTGATTACTGGTGGTCTCTGGACCTCTCTGCCAGTGGAAGATAGCAAACAGACTGTAAGAGCCAGAGGAACTTCAGCAAATATTTTAAGCAATGAAAGAACTTTCAAGATCTGATCATCATCTATTAAATCAGCCATCTTTTAGAATGAGTACAGAATTCATTAACTTATGTTCCAATCTGAATTTTTTACATTGACTTAAATAATAACATACTTGGTATCCAGATGTTTTATATACCACAAAAAAATTATTTAAAAATTCTAAATATGGTGTCTGAATTATTAGATACAGATATTTAAAATATTGATGGTATGTTTTTGCTATGTCAAAATATACATGATATTAATGCTATATATTGTTACACTTGGTCACAGCCATTAAATTTTCACATATACAATAAAACATAAGTTTGTTAATGAAGTAGTAGTTGTAGTTGTAGGGTTTAACACCATTTTTCAGCACAAGA
>QKMX01351267.1:0-10220 GCA_003401595.1 Venustaconcha ellipsiformis
GAGATTGCTATTTCTTAAAATTGTTTTAATATAGTCTGCATATGTACTTAATCCTGTGTTTTGGGATTTTGTTTTGAGAGGAACTATTTATTTAAACTCTACGAATTACAAATTGCTTATACAACGGTCTGGACTAAAGCAACATAACAAAAAATTCCTATCAAATTTTTAATTTGATAACTTAAAGAATTAAATTAGTTATTAAGTTTTACAAAAAAAGTTAGCGTTGCTTTATGTGTTTATTATTTTAATATTATAATGCCGTAAAAAAAGTTGCAGGCTCGTATGTTATACGAATTTAGATTTTACAAAGTGAAAACGACAAGTTTTGACAATGTCATCCAAGGTGGAGAACTTTGGATAATATCGTTCCCAGGAAACATCAGAGTCCTTACAAAAGGAGTTGTTGGAGCTTCCCAAACATTATATTTTATATGTAGAAACATCTTTAGTGAAACACGCAATATAAAATTTGTTTTTTTTAGTAAAAGTAAAAAAACGGTGGAACTATGAGATCTTCATCTTCAAAAGAAATGATGTAAATCAAATATCAACAAGGAAAATGATAAAGAAATTCAAAATAAGAAGGAGCACGGAGAAAAAGAAGAGATACAAATGTAAATGTAACTGCAAATTCTAAAGAAGAAAGAGAAATGAAAATGTAGATGAAAACAGCAGAAAGAAAAACACAAAGAGAAAAGGAATAAATGGAAATGCAATGTAAATTTAGAGAATTAGAAATGTCGCGCAGAATGTACTCCCTCTCTAGGTTAGGTTTTTATGTCAATACAAATATTTTGCTTAGTAGCCCCTTTTAAAGAAAAATAGACCAATAGTTTCCTAATTTTGAGACAATTGCTGAAAATTTGCATTTGCAATGGTTAAGAGTACACTGGCATTTTTATTACTGTGTTGCCATGGCGAAGTCTACACTTAATGTTGGTACATACAAGTACTAATTGCAGTGTGGTTAAGAACAGTATCTTCAACGGGTATGAGGTGGTACCTCGGGCATTTCAGCAAAGGTGTAGGAATTATGCAAAGGAAACTGTCATGACCTATGTTGAATTTGCATAGGAAAGAAAACAATGAGAAAGTTAGTTGTCTTCTTAAAAGTTTTTTTTTTTAAGATTATGATCATTTTAGACAACTCATATTAGTCGAGGGTTCATGAGCTGCGACTATCATGACGTCAAGACTTACCTTAATGAGCAAAAGATTAAAACATTGAAAGAAGCTCCCCGAACAGCTTATGGCTATTCCTCGACTCCAAAAAATTCATTTTTCAATAAGTCTTCCTCTCAGCAGCATTTTGGTAAAACGCCAACATTAGTCTCACACGAATACTTCTAAATCTCATTATGGAACACCTTTTAGATACCATGCTTCTGATAAGTCTGATCAGAAATCCTTCTCTTCCTTAGTGCACTTGTTGCAAGACATTATGGCACGTTATTTCTGCTTGCTATAAACTATACAATATGCGATATAATAAAAACAGAGTTCTTTTAAATGCTCTTATTTTTACGATTCAAGGTAATTATTGGAAACAATACATTTTATGCAGTCAAACAAACCCGAGTCTGATTTCATTATTGGTAATTATGAACCATTCATGTCGAAAAGTTCTAAATCCCGTATTAGAGATTCTTAATCTTTCATTATCAAGTACCTTGTCTTTATTTGAGAAATCTTCTTCTGTTGAAAGCGTTCAGGAGTAGAGTGAGGCTTAGTTAAAGTTCCTCTCCATAGGTAAATTAGTCATCTGACTTAGTCTCAGGACCTGTGAAAATCGGAGCGGTGACTTCTTAACACATTGAGAAGTATTCATTTTTTACTAAGCAGCTAAATCCAGGAGATAAGGTTGTGTTTAATCCACTTGTAACTGACAAGCCTTGTTTGGTTCAAAACGTATGAATCTGATAAAATTTAAATCCCTGATTTATACACTGGTTCTGCAGTTAATAGAGATATGGCATAAAATGCTCTTAAGAACATTGAGACTACCCTCTGATGGCAACTGACCATCGAGCTAACACATTTCTGTTTCCAATCCATACAAGGAGAAATTTTATGTTTAGCTCATGAAACTCCTTTGCCTGGTCATTTTTAGGAATCCATAAGACTTATCACAAAAGCTCGATTCCTTTTTATTGCGTGAAAATTAAAAATGACCTTTCTAAGTATTGTAGATGTTCTTACACTTGTCAAATGTTTGGAAAACCCAATCAGGAAATGCCCAAGGCTCATCTTCAATCTATCACTGCATTAGACAAACCATTTAGTAGAATAATGGTTGAATCTGTTGAAATTTTACTGAAAACCAAAAGAGACCAGTAATACAACTTGACCATAATGTATGCAAGATTTCCAGAAGATATTCTTTTAAGGAATGTTACAAGTCAAACCATAAAAAAACTTCAATAAAATTCTTTTACACTTTATCGCCTCCCCAATCTGTCCAATCTGATCAATGGTCAAATTGTATGTATAAACTTTTCCAACAAGTTGTATATAACAATATATCTCCAGTGCCTGAAAGTCAAGAATATGATTTAGATATATTGTTTTGATACCTGACAAAACTGGGATGAGGGTGTTCATTTGCTGTTAAGGAGTTAGTTAAAAATCAATAGGTTCTAGTCCTTTATAATTGGTGTTTGGCCTTATTGGAATATGTATGTTACTAAAGTAGATAAACTTCTTTTAACCAAACATTCGCAGATTATGTCCTTGATTGTACTCAACTTAATAAACAATGAAGATTTCAAAATATCCCTCATGGTGGTTATGTTGGATGTCTGATCAGCACCATTTTAATTTTGAAGCATGTAGGCATCACAGGGAACGATATATCAATCAATTTTGATATATCAATCCATTCATGGGGAGTCGTGAGACAAGCTTTTCAAGATAAACATAATTTATTTAATCTCATATCTTCAGCTAGTTCCCAATTGTCACATTGTTTATCATTCCTCTTTCCCCCAACAGTACAAACTTTTACCATTCCATCTTTTCATCTTCAAAATAATTTCAATTTTGAATGTATTTTCCTGTTTGTTACCCTTAGATATGATATTTGTTCCTTAATCATGCACTATATATCCTATCCCTTCAAGTCTTCCAATCTATAAACAATTGAGCAATCTAAAATAGCTTGCTGTATATAAAATATCTTTCCATTAAATATTTTATTTGGAATTTTGAAATTCAGACTGGTTCTCGAAATGAGGATTAGAGATTATCCTGTATATGTTAAGAACAAATATAAGTATGCTTCATTTCAGGCTATAGTAAATGAATCTAAATTAAAATATAAATTAAAATTATTTCATGCATGCAGACACATCTACAACTACACTGTTTTCAAGTAAACAAACAGTTTGATCCATACATCCAGTCTAATTACTTGTTTCAGCAGAAAAATGGCTATTGATAGAGGAATGCTTTTGCATCTGTTAATTTGCTTCCCTTGTACTGCTTTCCTAGTGACAAATTTGAACCATCTTTTTCATAAGGATTTGATGTTTCCTTAATCTAGCAAATTTTTCATTTGCTTGCAAATCCCTTCATTATTTGCTCTTTGAAGAATTCCCTGAAAATATTATGTATGTCATTTCTTATGACCAAACTTCTTCAGCCTAAATGTATTTTTGTGAAAATCACTCTCAAATTCTACTATGCCTAATATTGTCTTTTCACATGATTGCATATCAACACTGTTTGCATTCTTAAGGAAAAAGAATCATTTTTTGTAGAGAAAAGCTTGCTTGTATATTTTTATAGGTAGATTGTTTAACTATTCATCCCTTTATGACAGCAATGTTAATTTTCTGTTCATGTCCTTGAGAATTTGCCTTTAGATTTTACCTTCTTAAACATGTTCAGAATTTTCTGTTGCAACTCATGTTCTGTTTTCATCTGATTTTTAGAATTCCTCTTATAAAACATTTAATCATCCATTTCATTGCTCATAATTCATGGCATATAGCTTGATTTTGAGACATCATGTCATTAGATTTGTTTGTTTTGATAAAAAGTGTTTTAAATTAGTAACATGCAGATATTGAAGATAAATGACAATACGCTAAAAGCCCTCACATTTACATCCAAACTGACATAAGCTACTAAGCAAGAAATCAATAACAAACTACTAGTGTCAGCAATGAATTTCCAATCTCTTCAACACATCTGCTAAGTTTGCATTTTATGTCATGTGATACTTGGAAAGCAAAACTAATATTAGATACACATGTTAAGAGTAATATACACCTGTATCATTCAGGCTTCATTTGAGCTAGATCTGTAACCAGTCCACACACACAAATAGGGACATGCATATTTTGCATACAATTATACAAAGATAAAAAATGCAAGAATTATTTCCAATGTTTGCATTGCAAAGGGCCCCAACAAACTTGCATTTAATATATATGGGTGGATATAGTTTAGAAAGTAAAAATGAACACATCATTCACTGGGTCATAAATCCTGTAAATGATGATCTGAAAATCCAATCCAACCTACTCAAGGTCTCATCACCATAAACATTCATTGTAAATTTAGCTGAAATCCAAACTTATATTGCAAAAAATATAGCTTGGATAAAAGCCAAGTATGGTTCATAACTCAAGTCAATAATGTGTAGAAATCTGGAAATCAAATTTATTCCAAGTCTTCTTGCATTCTAAAGTTTGGTTTGAAACCCAAGAATCCTTAGAATCATACTGCAAAGTTAGGAAATGATTGGATATCAGGAGCATTACACCTCTCTATGATGATGCAGAATGCTGGAAATTAAACTCATTCTGGATCTCATGCATATAAAGCTATGTGCCAATGTTAGTCATTGTGCAACAAACCTTTCAAAAGTTTGACTGACAGTTACAGGCTTTTAGAACATTTAAATTTTTCTGTGTCTTTTTTATTGCACATGATGGGCAAGTTGATTTTCATGGTGTACATATTGATTTCCACGTCAGCTGGCCCTGCTGGCAAAAGGAAAAATCAAGTTTACCTTTCTAATATCATTAATTCAAAAAAAAAGGAATCAGTACCAACATTTACTAAATGGTTTGCTTGAATCAACAGGATTTAAGCTTTGACTTTAAATTAACATTACTATGTCCTTAAGCTTATGCCTGTTAAGTTTTTTTTTATTAAGTTTGAATCAGACAGCAGTTTTATCAAAATAATTGTACAATTTTTTACTTTATTTCAAATTCAGAGCTATGTTCTGTTGATAAGTTCAGGCCATGAAAAGTAATGCACTAGTCATAGTGCCATAATGCCAATAACAAAGGATAAGATTGAGTTTTAATAGTAACAAGCTGACTTCACCAAGGACCACGAAAAGTCAAATTATATGTATGCTGACCCACTCAGCAGTCCTTTATACAGGTACCTGTATGGCACCTTTTGATCTCAATGACCTTAGCCTTTTCAAGGTATGCATTCCTGACCTAAATTTATTCTGTAGAACCCATTTTTTTCTTTTAGACTTAACATCACTCTGGACTTTGACTTTTAGACTAAAATTAATTTGCTTCTTGCCCTAAGTTCAAGTCATCCAAAAAGCAGCAAAGGATATCATTTTAGAATTAAAGTTGTTGTGTGAAACTGATTTTTCCCAATGAATCCCAATGTTTACAAAATCAACACAATTCTTACATACCTAAAGAGTAGGCTCTCCACACAATCTAGTTAAGATACTTGAAACAAGAATGCTAGGTCAAGCTCATAACCAAGGTAATGGTTAAAGTGTGACCTTGACCTAGTAAGATTGGAAATCAAACACGTCAGAAAGTGAATTTGTCTTAGCTTCATGATTATTCATCCAAAACATGAACAAAACCGGTCTATGCGTTTAGGCAATTTATGATGATAATATTTTTTTTAACCCAAACCTGTAAGCAAAATTTATGGCCAACCTTCATTCTAAGATAAAACTTTAATCATGCTTAATAAGATTCATGCAAAACATGGAAAAAATCCATGGAATAGAAAAATAAGCAAACTAAAAATTATCAACTGAAACCTTAACATAATTTTTCTATAATTTTGGCCTTGCATACATTTTTTTATAACTGTGGCCTTGACCCCATGAGCAATGGGGCAAACTTGCACATGACTGGATTAATCATTTTGCACTCAAAATATTTAATGACAAGTGAGGAGAAATTTATGAAAGGGTTTAGGAAATATTAGCAAATGCTAAACTTAAACTATTTGTGCCACCACTGATGCAACCTCTCAGTTTTTACCCTTTAAAGCGTAAGCCATCATCATACTTTTATGAAATGTTTCACAGATCTACACTATTTTTGGTGCTGAAACCAATATTAATTTTCCAGATTTTTATCCCCAATATCAAGAGGCTCCTACATTACTCAGATGAAAGCTATCCACTAAGTTTGATCCAGGTCTGTGATGTAAATCTAGTTTCATGATATCAAAGTTATTTTTCATCATTCAGTTACAGTGACCTCCCTTTCCAACCTGTTCACCCACAAGACAAAATGGCTTATTTGTTACTTCCTGTGCAATCCATCCAGAACAGGTTCATTAAGGTTTGTGGTGCAGAACTAGTTTTATTGTGCAGAAACACTTCACCTTCAACCCAAAATCAATAGGCTTCATCTATGCCCTAATTACAAGCAATTTACAAAGTTTGTTAACAGTTGATGGTGAATAGTTATGTCTGTGTGCAGAAATGAACTATGAAATGATGAACATACCAATATTGTAACATAATACAATACATATACCAAATTAAAAGGAATAATAAGACCTGTTGAAGTAGGACTAAAATCAAAAGAAATAACTCTAAAATATTCTGAACGTTGAGGTTTTATTTCTGATTTGGCATTTTAACCTCAGATTTTACAAATCTGTCAATAAGTGATGCATGAAATTTAAAGTGTAAAATATTTCTTAAAAAAGTTAATATTACATATAAATGAAAGGCACTTTGGATAAAGAACCAACTAGACAATGATCACATACTTTGTTACTTGCATATTACCAACATTGCACAAAATATTGCAAAGATTCTATATCATTGGTCAAGAATAAAACTGATAAAATTCATATATAAGAAATATTTTTAGTCTTTAAAATTAATAATAATAAAATAAGTTATCTTAAGAGCCTTGGATCATATCTTCTGATGATATGCAGCAATGATTGCACATCAGTCATTGTACTGTAAGAACGCGATTAATGTCTCTCCGATACGCATCCATTACACATACCTAGCGTATTCATTGCTGTCTTCTCAAACATTATCTGTTTCATGGCATGTACTAGTGAATTTTTTATCTATTGATAAAAACCTCAAGATAGGTCAAAAGTTGTTTCAGCACCAGATTTCCAACTTTTCCAATGCCCTCAAGATTTTAATTTCAGTTCTTTAATTCTTTTCTAAAGTATCGACATTTGGAAGGAATGGTGGATAAGTACAAAATAAAAAACTGTTTCTACATTATGTGTACATCTAGTACATTTAAAGACTTCATTTTCTTTACATTATATATAAAAGTATATTTGTTAATACATTTAATAATAAAATAGATGCGATTCTGTTATCTTCAAATCCTATACAAGATAAATTGCATATTTACAGCTACATTAAGAATTTGTTAAGTACAAGAAAACGATTATTAAACATCAAAGAGAGGAAAAATTTAAACAAATATAATTATGAAAAGGTAAATTTGAAAAAGGTGATAAAACATGACTTTACACTGGAAATTTAAAAACTACCATCAAGCATTTTGGTACACATTATCAGTGAGCTATTAAGATACCATTTTAAATCTGATGGTGAATAAACCAGACAAATTTAATCATAGGTAAATGTTTCAAGATTTGTTCATCACTGGAAATAATACATACAGTCTACAAAAAACAATGTGTAGATGATGGAAAGCATAATGAAACAATATGGCTACCTGAAAGAATCAGCCAAATCTTCATTTTACACCTTAATGATGAGCTTTCATCCAAAATGATATTGATGCTATTTGGTGCAAATTAAATTTGTTAATGGTACTTCTACAACAATGATTGATGATGGCAGCAAAATCCATTGACAAGACACAGAAAGGCTGCACAAAATTGTGATGATCACATCTAAGATCGTGAAATAAATGAACAGTTTCATGAACTGCTAAAAATACAATGTATCTAGTGTATTATTTTACAGGATTTTCTATTTTTATACTTCCCAGTTTTATGCATTCAAAAATGGGAAAAAAATTTGACCTTGATAAATACATAATATTTGCCTTATGCAATAAAAAATGTTAATAAAAGTCTTACTAAATTTCAAAAGTTCATAAAAGTCCATAAACCTTTTATTTTTTTTTCATTTTTATTTACTATCACAGTGAGTATATTCATAAAATTACTCTCTCACAGACACATTCAAATATTTTGAAAGTAAAAATAAAACAATCTAAAAGCACAGCTCCTGTCAAAAGTATGTTTCTCTCTCCAAAAATCCTCCTGGTGCACAGCGACGTATAATAAGTTTTCGGCATTCATCATAGACCAGAATCAGCAAGGTGAACGGGAAAGCTGGGAACCACCATGATGCCCTTAGAAAGAGGGAGAGTAAGAAAATTGAATACTGTAATAAAATTAGCAACTTCCTTTTCAAATACTAACTACATTATATATACTGTGTGCCTACATGTTGCTTAGCAGATCCCTTTTAAACATCACATTAAGCTCAGGAAATACCCAAATGCTACTAAATCAATGGAATTACAATGATTTGCTTAACAAAAATATACAAGTTTTTGAAGCTCATGCTATCCTTGTCGAATTAAACACACGGGAAGTTTATTTTTTTGCAATTTTTAAAGTGGGAACCAAGGTCAATGGCTGAGAGAAATATGGAAATTAAAAATGTTATTTTTTTTTGTTTCCTGTTGATGGAAACAAACACAAAATGATACCCTGCATAAAATCTCTTACATGTATTTGATTAATTTCAAGTGATTTTATACTTCAAGATCAATGCATGATCTTTTACATGCATGGTATAATACAGCTGCAGATCAGAAAGGAATACTTTTTTATGGCATCATTTAGTTTGCCATATATGTATTTTTAAATGAAGTGATCAAATTACTTTGATATTTTTTGAGTCACAGACTGGGAATGTGTTCTTTTGCATACTAGGAGAAAATGATAGTCTTTAGCACTTGGAATGAGTCTGAATCCCTGCCTTAAACAGATTTATTAGATGCTCTAAAATGCATGATGAAAAATTATTAACAAGAATATAGTTAATTGTGCTAAATGCACAACCAAGGTCAAAAAGTATGGATTCATATCTGCTGCTACATTATAATTGAGTCAGAAGTGAACAAGCAGTTGTTTTCTACAAAATCCCCCCCCCCACAAATCCAGCTCCACTCTATCATACACTCCAGTAGATGAGAGACTATGTTATTTGCAGCAAAGAGCTCAAACCCAGATCTGCTATATCATATTGGACTAGTAGCTCAGGGTCAGGGCTGTTTACTTTGAACAACACTGATCTCTGCCATATCTTACTGAGCCAGTAGATCATGGTCTGTGTCAGTTGCCATGAACAGCATTGACTTGTCTCTGCTTAACATTCTTTTCCAGTAGATCAGGGTCTGTGTTGTTTATTTTGTTCAGCACTGATTCAGTTCAACTGCAAAACTCTTGTCTAGTAAATTTAGTTGAATGGTGTTAATTAAAATAATTCACACTAATTGGATTAGGCTCCTATCCCCTAAGTGTACATTTACAGTCAAATGTTTGCTTTAGACAAGGAAATATTCTGTTAAAATATTTTCAAAAAAATTGGCTAGATCTTTCAAGTTGCATTTGAACTTTTAACAGGCTTAAAAATTAATCTGTTACAACAGATGAAAAAAATTATTTTAAGTAAATAAACTTTGTACTAAAGGCAGCCATTGTAGAACAGATTTGACTCATCTAGTGTATGGCAAATGCATGATCAAAAGAGGAAAGGTTAAATCCTATCATTTGATCAGCCAGGACTGGCTCTGATGGGTTGTCCATTGGCAAAGCTTAATTCTATTTGCCTTGACACAAAATGACCTACTTGCATTGCTGTATCATTCAACAAACACAAAACCAAATGTTCCCATCTGATTCTTCAGCAATACATTGGTTAGAGAGGGACAAAGAAAGTGACCCATTTCATGATGCCA
>QKMX01351274.1:0-11706 GCA_003401595.1 Venustaconcha ellipsiformis
AAATATCTCCCAAAATGGATTTCTTACTTGCATTTCAGGCAAAAGCGACATAAACCTCAAGGGGTTAATGGGTTTAAGAAAAAAAATATCTACAGAAGAACTGAACCAAGTTAATGTATCCTGGCATTACGGCCTTTCAATACTGTGCAAATGATGATGACGCCAAAAGGAAGAAATCTTGAAACAGTTGTTTTCGCAAAGTATACAATCAACAGCAATTGAAAACATTTCTACAGAAAGAATAATTTCTTGTCCACCATCTCCTGTATTTGGTAATTAGGAAGATGTCAGTCTTAGCTTAATCTGACCCAGTTTTACTTAAAATATACACAAGTACATATATTGCTTTGTTTATGGTTTCTCCAGTTCTTCCACCTGTGTTACAAGTACTATAAATTTCTGTTCAATCAATTTCCTATGGCTAAAGACTAAACCATTAATTCTCAAAATGATGGTGGTGTCAAAGCAATGAAATCCAATATATAAATGAAGACAACAAAATACATAGATTTAAATTTTATTAGATAAATAATGATCACATGTAAGGGACTAAAGTTCATATTTGGTGCAAGGGCTCATGTTGTTATGACAACAAACATGCATGTGATTGCACAAGATGCAAGGATTTTATACATATGATTGGTCAAAAGGCTAGGTCAAAGGTCACCAGGGTCATGTGTTATGTATATAAGATGAACAGTTACATGTAATATTGTATTTCTAAATATTGCTACATTGAAACCAATTGCTTAAAGATATGGATGGACAGAAAAGAAAAAAAATGATTTTTTTTGGTTTGGCATTTTATAGCACAACCAAAGTAGGTTATTTTGTGCTGATGCAAATGTAAAATGACAAGCACAGCATTCAACATTGGCTGATCTGATGATGACAACCCAGCATGATGTCTTCTGTGCAGACGAGCACGAAATTGAGTTGATATGTTAAAGAAATGTGTCCTCTTCCATGTCCATTACTAAGTTCAATTACATCCATCTACAAATACATCTTTGACAATTTGCTAAACCTTTCATTTTTCAATAAAAACTTGTATGTACCAACATTACATGTGTATGATACATGAATATTTGTATTTTCTGAGGGTAGGTGAAGACGGACATTTGGCAACCTCTGACCTTGACCCTGCTATATACATGAATTGTGTAGAGTAGCTTCTAATAATTTACAAACAGTTGCCAAGTAAATTTTTACTGCCTGATTGGAAGAGATCCTATTTAAGTGTGCATTAAATTGCAACAGTAAACATTGCAACTGATCTTTATACCTTGTTACATGACGCAAAAAAAATCACTAAATGGCATTAAATCCACAACAACTTAAAACACTCAGTTGTTTAAGAATCATATCCATTCTACCAATGTAGATGAGTAAAACCGCTGTCACATGAAGGAAAGTGAAATTAAAATACCAGCTTATTAATTTTACCATTATTTTCTTATTCTAAGTAGAAGAAACACCAGGATTCCATTACAATGATAGAAAAGTGATTGCATTTTTTAAAATGTATTGCTCTATACTCAACATATTCCTTAAAATATGCTCAACAAAATCACAAACTTGCAAAATGTAAACTTCCAAGAATGAATCAAATATAGCGGTAAAATATGCATCTTTTGGTCTATTATTATTGCACAATATGAAGTTTGCATCTTCCCTTAACAAAAATGACATGCCTCATATAAAATTACAAAATGGGATTATTGCCATCAGAAGAATATCAGAAAAGGAATCAGTTTCAATCTCAACCCAACAGGAGCAACGTAACTATTTTCGTTACTTCATATACTGTGCATATAAGATACCCACTAAATTGGAGACAAATCTGAACAACTTTCTGGAGGGGAAATACATAACACAACATTGTTTTTAAAAGTCATTAAAAAACCATAAAAATATCTCTTATATTCATCAATTTTTATGTTAAAATATTAACATACTGCTAATTAATGACTGGTCCCTAATTTTCAAATCCTATTAATTTTGTATCAACAGATCAGTTGCAATCTTCAGTGTGCCAGTCACTGCACATTTATCAGTAAAGATCACAATAGATACGATTTTTGACTGGCAACAAACATGTGATGTCATAGTTATTGCTTACATTTCATAAATAAAGAATGTTAGCTTTCAGACTTGCTGAAATAAATAGTACATTAATAAAATGGTTTGTAGCTACACAAGGGTAATAATATTCTGTACATACAATACTGCTGCTTAGAAATCTGAAGGCCCCTATAGAAAGTGCACAAGTTTAGATCTGAGATATTTTCATTTCCAGATAGTATGACCTGGGTCCAACATCACATTACAGGATGTCAAATCGGTACAAGTCAAGTGTAACCTGTTTTACATGGCAAGGCCAAATGGTGAATAGAGCATAGAAGCAGACCTGCAGAGTACAGTGTACCTGCTGATCATGTTCTACATTGTCAGGATTATACAACTGTAGGCCCCTATTTACATACTGTACATCATAATATATTCACCTAAATCTTCTAAATTAATTTGGTACAATCTCAGCAGGGGTGGGTGGCTTTTCTTATCTATAATATACTGCAGAGCCTGGGCTACCAGAATGCTTGGTACAGGTAAATTTAAATTAAGATAGCCCAGCCATATATACAGCATATCCTATACAAAGGGACAATAATTGTTATCGGCATATACACATTTTAATGAAGGTTCTGAAACTTTGTTTTTTTATTCAAAAGACTTCTTTTGACTTGTAATTTTAAGTTTCACATCAAATGTAGTATCATTTATTGTTGCGAGTCTCAATTTTCGTGGCTTTGAATCAGAAAAAAAAAAAAAAATTCCATGGGTACATAAATTTGTTTTGAATTTAAGGATTAACCCAAACAAAAACTACAAAAGAAAAAAACTGAGGACAATAAATTAGTCACTTAAAAGGTTAAAATAGTACTAGCACCTGTATGAGCACAAAAAAAGCATCTGTCAAAATCATTCATCTACATCAAAGGCAGCTGATGTAACAAACATCATAAAGCTACTAATCACTTATTAAAGAATGTGGGTATGATCCGTTTCTTAAAACCATGTCCATAACATTGCACCATCACTTCCTAATTACCATAGTATTTACAGAATGGCTTACGAATGGTAAAAATAAACAAATTTGGATAATATCATTCCACATGAGAAACAAGCATGTGACCAGAGCTCGTCAAATTGTGAAAATGTAACAAAATTGAAGAATCACCCACCCACCCACAAAACAACAATGGAATGACTCCCGTTTTAGTCTGTCTCACATAAGAACGGACATTACTTAATAAATCATCAATGAAAAGTCTTTAGCTGAATTAACAATTGTGGGTTACACAAAATTAATCAATAGATTGAACCAAATTATCTGTGGTATTGAGAATGCTGGACTTGTTTAATTAAACAATTTTAGGATTATTTAATCAATAAATGTTTGTGTGTACACAGTACCAGTCAACTTAGTGACATGATGTTGATACTGTGGTTTAGTCCATAGATTGTTGAAGTGTAATCATTAATACGCCATAATTAAAGTATATACCTTATATTTCAAAGGTCATTGTGCCTTAAGCAATAGTTAAATTATTTTATGTTATTAAGCATGCATGGATAGTAAGAGACATGTTTTCAGGAGAATTTTAACTTTTAAACACTGATTCAAAGAGGAATCAAATCAAACTTTAGTTATAGTATAATTTCTTCTTTCAATTTCATTATTTAGAGTCTTTGAATACCATATGTTTCTGCTAATTTCTCTCCAAGTCATCCTTGCCGCACAACATACTGGATACAGTAAATACATGCATGCATTGAAAGTGAAAAAAATAAAATGCATTGTAATTTTTAGGTGAAAATAAATGTGTAAAAGCTATTAATTTTAATCACACTACAAAAACCATATAAATTTATCAAAAGCCTTGCCATATATTACTAAAATTTTCATCATATTTTAAAAATGGTGTTCTGGGCAAAATCCACGAAAATTGGTACTCCATAAAAATAAGTGATACTACAGTAGAATCTTAGATTAAGAAACATTTTTTTAAAACCGTGAATGCATCTTGGTTGTTATTGACCTGAAAAAGTTCTTCAAAATGAATTTTTTTGGGGATCAAGTTTTTGAACTTATGTTCATAAAAGTTCGGGATTCACAGTTGTTTATAGAGTGCATCTACACATTTTAAGTTGACCCTGTCATGCAAATTCGGTATCGAGATAAACGAAATTGTCGATTTAAGGGAGTCAAAAACACTAATTTGTAATTCCCTCCCAAACCACTGAATACATTTATGTTTATCAATCATAGCTAAAACATACAGCCACTAGAGCATTCAATTCAGCATGATTTAGAAACCATGAATTATCTTAATACCAGAAAAAAAAGATGAAAAAAAAGACTGCAGTATGGGAACTGCAATGTCAACACGTCTCAACAAGATGCCATTATCATGCTGAACAGATTCAAAGAATGTATGACTTACTGAATCTGTTCTGTAATTAATAATTGCCATTATGTGCTAATCTTTTGTTTATTCCAAGCCTCTTAAAGGAAACTAAATGAAATTTTAAATTTCAGATTTCATAACCAATATAGATATTTTTTTCTCAAGGAAATAAAATCCGACTTGCTATGTAACACTTTATAATCACCAATCGTAAACACATGGCAAAACTGCAATTGTGTGTTGGGCAGGTGACTGATTTTCTGAGAGTAGCAGTCCTCAACTTTATTGTGAGATTAAACAACAATGGTTTGTGTACTAGAAGCTGTCATGGTCACGCTGTGGTCACTTTTTTTATGTTAGGTGCAGTAGAATGTACCCTGCTTTTATTGATGGTGTATTTATCCAGATGTAAAGTCAACTTTAACTGTATAAAGCATCAATAAAAATAAATGTTTTTCTAACAATTATATTCCATGGCTTTCTTTTCTGCTTGTTATTATAACCACAGTAGTTTAAGCTGTTACTGCTTAACTCTTTGTAAAGAAATTGTATCTAAATATTTTGCAAATCATTCAAGTTTCAAATATTAACTGAATTCCCCAAATTCAAATATGCAAGATTTAGTTTTGATTATACATTTATCAAATATTATTGACTATTCTCTGCAGATAGCATTCGGATGTTTCGGCAAATTAATTATAAATGATCTTTCAGGAATCTGAACATAACACAATTGTTTCATGCTTCCAAATCAAAATTTTATCAAAGCTTTTGGATTTTGTGGCTTCTTATATTTTTCCCTTTTCTACATACTGTTCTTAAATCAAAGCTATGCTAATTACTTTTGAAAAAATTCTGATGTCCATGCTCTCCCCCTCTTTGTTCTCAGTGTAATGATGTAAAAATTAAAGTTTGCAACCTTTGGCTCTAATTTTTTAGTCTAAGAGTAAACTTTATGCTATTGAAAATATTTTGGATATTGCTTGGATTATATTTTGTCTTGCAAACTCGTGTCAGTGCTATAAATGTCTTTCACAGTACATACAAGGTAAATGCATGTTAATATTTGCTAAAGTATTCAATGTCATTTGGGTCAAGAGCTAATACTAAAAGAAAAAAAATCACCTTAAATATATTTACAAGTTATATTTCTAACTAATTGAATTTTTCTTCTAAAAATACAAAGAAACATTTGCTGTAAACACAAAATCTGTACATCTATTTTACAATATAAATAACATAATAAACAGCTGACACAATGCACAACATGTGCACCTCTTTATACAACACTGCTATCATGGCAACCGTGTGATAATAAACAAAAAACTAATGAACATGTCATAAAATTGCTGTGTTAAAAATGAAAATTTGCTTTAGTTAATGCATACTCCTTTAAATTAAAAATCTTAAAGAAATAAATAACAGTAAAAGTCATGACAATTGTTGCAAAATGCTTTTTTGGCCTTTCTATAAATAAATGAGGCAAGGAAAATGGTTCCAATCTTTGACAAAAGTGCAGTAGATGGCAGGAAAACTGATTTATTAATGCTGACAAAAGTGCAAACTGTTCTAATCTTTATTGTGGCAGAAAACTTAGTAAATTATATCAGTTATTTACCACAATTAAAATTTCTTTGGAAACAATCTTACACAAATCATTGCTTGCTCTACTGATGTGCACTGTCAATACTAACCGTACATGTATTTATGTATAGACGCATAATGTTCAAAATACGATTATGGTCAATTTGTTATGCTTCAACTGTGCACTAGTGAAACAAATGGTAGGTTTAATATTGCAACTTGAAAGCTTTTTAATATTTTCAACCAATATATAACTTAATGTAATTTCATTTCTTACAGATACCAATTTTATTCAACTTTTGCAATTAGACATTTTTGATTGATTACACAAAACTATTAATTATGTGTTTGTAATTATAGACAATTTATCTTTGGCATAAATATCTTATTTCCAATTTGGAAGCCAGTTAATAAAGACTAACACACTGAATGGTTTGTATTCCTACTTGTGACCATTACGAGATTTGTAAAGGTTGTAAAGCATGCAGGCTTTCACAAAAATTGCATGGCAAAAAGTGGTCTTATTATTGCTATCCAATATTACGAGAGAAAAATAATGATGCTAATTACATTGCCAGAGCAAATTTTAATAGTATAAATCAGTCATTTATCTAAAAAAAAAAT
The DNA here is from genome assembly GCA_003401595.1 of Venustaconcha ellipsiformis. NCBI lineage: Eukaryota > Metazoa > Mollusca > Bivalvia > Unionida > Unionidae > Venustaconcha > Venustaconcha ellipsiformis. Next base: position 6,681 of record QKMX01351274.1, read on the forward strand.
CAAAATGTGCATCTTCTGCTGACAAACATTATGAAATTCTTAATTTCCTTGATTAGACTTCATAGTATGCTGTTTCTAATTCATGTCCTAAAAGTTAAAGGCAACTAAAACAATACTTTCAGGTATGGAAACTGCTATTTTTCTGACATTTACCAAAGACTGGTCACATATTAGATATCAGGCTTTCATTCATAAAATAATTTTCTATTTTCCCCCCCAAGTTAAATTTTAAAAATTTGCATGAAGAACTTGTATGCAATTGTGTATTTCATATCACTACTGTATCTTGAAATTAATTTACACTCAAACCTATTCAAGAAACCATGACAAGTCATCATTGTGTTTGTGCAACAATATCTGCAAGTAAAGGTACACACAATCATGTCTTTTAATTTACAAATCAATTCTAATGCTATATGATAACTTGTCATCATACCGACATCTACTAGTCTCAAGGTTCTACGAACAATCTGAGAACATGGAATATGCTGGAATAATGGTATCTGAGGTGACAGAATGAGGGCATGGCTTGATGACCAGTGTATAAATAAATTTTAGTGCCATATTTACTCTACTGGCCCCAACAAATGGCATAGACTCAGATCTGTTGTTCCATATTTGGGTCCAGGCCTTGGCCATTTTATGATGAGTGTGAATTTTGTACCAGTAAATATGCTCATACACATCCATGAACGAATATGCTGCCTCTTAGAAATCAAATTCGAATTTATATTAATAAATTTTTGTACAGATTGGTATGTCATTTTGTGACATGTCCTTTGTTTTAAGATATACAAGTGTTACCAATATACAAAACCCTATCAGGGTCTAAATCTGAAGATATGACTAAATAAAATAATGACACTATTCTGTAAAACCAGTTACACTTAATCAACTGGCTCACTGAATATTTAAATACATTAGGGTTATTCCATCTGCATGTAATGACTGCTCCCTGTCAATGTTATTAGACAAATGTAAATGACTGCTCCCTGTCAATGTTATTAGACAAAATGTCATACTCTTAGTGAAGAGTTCACATCCATCTATCTGTAGGTCTGTGACTCACACACTCTCCATGAGGGTCACTGACCTTTGTTTAAGAAACAATTGTCACATTCTGTTCTTTGACCCAAATGTAAATATGTCCATGAATTAACATCAGACTCCTCAACAACCTATCATGAAGCAGGATGATTTCATGGGTATTTATGACAATGTAAATGACCACATTAATGTTATCATGGTGATGATAGCTGATGAGGTCCATGTCATGATAAATCTGGTGCTGTGAATATAAAAAAATTTCACAAAAATTGCAGATCTACTGCCAATGAAGTCTCACTTGATCACAAATAAGTATTTATTGCGGTAACAACCATCCAAATCCAAATTCACAATGTATTAACGAGACCTTCATCTCCAACTGGCCGAGAATGACAATATTTTGGTTTATTCCTCTCACGATTCAAAAAATGCCAATATATCATCATTATTATTGTTTGCGCTGCTGTTGTTAGCATTGCTGCCAGCATTTGTATTGCCAGTTCCATTGCTGCCATTTTGCCCAGAGTTATCCCCTCCTTCAGGTGGACCCAGATAAGATAATAGCTCAATGGGATCGCCAAGGTTATCCAAACTGGTGAGCTGTAAAAAAAATTTAACAACAATAAACATTGACGTCCAAATAGGTGTTCAAAAATACATGTAAAAAAGAAACATGAAATCTATTCCTTTTCTCCAACATGCATTATGCTAGTTTAAAAAAGGCATTTTAAATTAGGAACAAGGTAATAGTCAAGATTATCTATAATAAGAAATAATAAAATACAAGTAAAACATAAACACAAAAAACTATTTTTTTTACTTATAGATGCATTCTGTTGATCAAACTGAGTGAACCTAGTATTGAAAATTGAAACAAGAACTTAATTTTTAAAAACATAATTTGGGTAAAAGAAAATGGATTGTTTTGTCAACTGTTAACTGGATACTTGGAACTGACTTGTCCTTAAAAAATTATGAAATCATTTATATGAAATTATGTGGTCAACAAAGATACCCAATTAATGATGGCCTCAATTTTTACCATCTGTGTAATGTCTGATCCATCCATCATTCAAGATCTTGTGTTTCTGTCAGACCTTCAGACCTATGTTAACTGTTAAAAGTTTAAAGCATAATGAAACTGTTAAAAGTTTAATGCATAATGAACTTAAAGTACAATGTATAATTTGAATGGAATAATAACTGCAGACACTTTAATATGACCCTTACCTCTATTCCTTGTGCTGATGGATCCCCATCTATAATTGCTGTTGGATCAAAGTTCAGATCATCTGCTCCTGATGAGGGTGGATTGCCACCAGATGACTGCACCTGATGATGATTGAGAGGATGGTTTCCATTGGATGATGTGCAATTGTTCATGGCTTGTGATTGGCTAGATGGAGGTAAATGATTGTTCATGGAACTAGGCTGATGAGACAACACATTTGGATCTGAAGACTGCAGAAACTGGCCATGTGGATTCATTTGTTTATTCATCATATCACCAGAGTTCATTGAATTCATTGAGTTCATGGAGTTCACACTGTTTAAGGAGTTCATATCCCCTCCAGGTGGCAAATGTGACAGAGGTCCTGAAAAATCACCCCCACCAGATGGGTAAACCCCAGGTCCTTCCCCTCCTGGTCCATAGCTACCTGAAAATGGAGGGCCTGAAAACAGAAAACATTGCCAAATTAGTCATGAATTGACCAATTAAAAAGCGCCGTTCAGAAAGGCTTATTGGTGATCGACGTGGAAGATTTTCAGAGTTTTACCTGTAACTTTAACATAGTTTTGAATTTGAAAAGTGTCTGTGTCTCATTCAAAACAGTTGCACCTATGTATCTCAATGGAAAAGATGTACCTATGCTTTGCCATTCAAAGGCATGTAGAGTTCATTCTTGAATGTGCCAAAAATCTTTTTCTTCCAGTGTTGGTACATGACAGATCCGTCTGACCATCATATTGGGTGCATAAAAAAAGACCCAACAAAATAAAGACTGAAGTTAGTTGCAGCTGATGCCAAAGAATAACAAGACAATCAGTTTCATTAGTTCATAATAACATCATACTCATTTTACACCCAATTTGGAAAACAAGGAGGATCAATGACAGAAAATGCAAAGAGATGATAAAATCTTCATCAAATTGGTTCTGCATTTATTCCAAGGTAGTGTACTGGGAGAAAAATGCAGACTCAAATGTCCTAAATAAATTTTAAAGGTGAATGGTTTCTCATGCATGGACTAAAGGACCCAAAGTTATGATCTGGAAGGGGCTGTAGGGCTCCACTATTTTCATTTCTGGAATGAACATTGGGCAAGATAGAAAACTCCTTATGATGCAAGTTTATAAAACAGATTCTTCTGCAATGTTAACTTGTCAAATTGTCTCACCTTGTGAAGAGGGCCTCATTGGATATGGTGAATGCTGGGGCCCCATGTCCCAGGAGTTCATTGTGGGAAGCTGCATACTGGACGGGGACATTGCTTTCACCCACCTTCCCGCAGCACATGGGTCACCTATGGAAAAAAATGTAGTGAACAATATCAAAATAGTTATCAGGGGCATAGCTAGGCATATTTAAAATGGCATATTTAAAATGGGAAAATTTGCTCTTTCATGCTATCCTCTAATCTTTATAAAATTCGCTACATACATAATGTAAGTACCCTTGCTCAAATTTCCATTCAGATTCTACTTCCTTGATGAAGAATATATATTTAAAATGGGTCACAAACACACGGCCTGACAAGCTGTATCCTTTGGCCCACAAAATGATTGGAGTCGCAAGGTGTCGAAAATGCCCTCGTGGCTTTCAGCATAGTCCAAGACCCGTGACTTAGATTTTATTTAGGTTTATTCTTAGTAATGCTATTACTGACTAAAAATATATTTGTTTGGTATTGTAAGAAATCATATGCATGATACACAAAACTCTTCTAATTATTAACATAAACATTTCCCATCTGACAGGTTTTAAATTCATTGATTTAATATGTACCTCCTGTATCTTCTTCTTTAATGGTCTTGATCGGGACAGGTTTCCAGCTGGCCGTAGGGTCTATAGTCACCTCCTCAAACTCTGTGCTAGCCAAGTTAGTCAGGATTCCCCAAATGTATTGGTCAATCTCTAAACCCTCAAGTAACGCTGGTTTACTGTCCAATGAAAATAAGTTCATTACTACAGGTCAGCAACTTCAACAATTTGATTGCAAAACTTATCAGAAAAGTAAACCGAAAACTACTTAATTCATTCACTGAAACCAATTCTTGAAAGAACTGTTTTACTGCAACATATCAATACCTGAACCTATCTTAATGCAATAAAGTAAGTTAATCCGTAATTCTAAAATCTGTTCTCTGAAACCTAAATCTATTCCTTATCTACGTATGAATATTGTTTTGTGCTGATATTTAGTAGTCAAATGGCTCAAGGGGAACATGCAGAGCTAGTTTAGAAAGCTTGAAGTTGGTAAAATGTTCTTTATGGTTGTTATGTACAATTTTCCACACCCCATCTGGTGTCTCTTCTCTCCAAATTTTTTTATAACAAAAACAGAAGCTGACAAAGTTTCACTTTCTTGAATCACTGCTTTACCGACTTCTATGCCATATTTCTTGTCTGTTTCATAATGCTGTATTATGGCTTCACATCCATCAATGATATAGTCTGCTTGTTTAGACACGGTATTTAGATTTAAAAAATATCTTTATTTTCAATTTCATTCAGATTCAATTTATCTTAACCCATACAGTGCTACACATGGCTAAATTGAGAAAAATTAACATTGATTACATTCTTTAAATTGCATGTTTTAATTAACATTTTGCCTTTTCCAAATCTGATTTTGAAATATTGCTGAAAGGGTTCACTGGCATTCCTTCTGTTTTTGTACATCCAGCATCTATATTGGACTTCTACAAATCATTTTCATGCCATCTCACCTCTGTCTGCATGGGTTCGAGTCTAAGA
>QKMX01351274.1:16192-27970 GCA_003401595.1 Venustaconcha ellipsiformis
CACACACACATACAGAGAGAGAGAGAGAGAGAGAGAGAGATAGGCAGAGGCAGGTAGGTTCAGGAAAAATGTCAAGTTTTATTTTTAAAGAGAACAAACAATAATACACAATATCACATTAGCATGTTAAGCAAAATTTCTTTTTCTCTGGTTTGAAAATTATCTTGGTCAATACATGGGTCTAACAGTTTAATTAATATACAGTGGACTACTGTAACGAGAAAATACCTGTACAGGTTAAAAAAAACAAACAAGAAATGTGTATGTTATATTGTTTGCTTTATTAACAAGAGCAAATAAAAAATATCACTATTTTGTAAAATTCAAAGTTTTAAAGACAAAGCCAACCATATTATTACTTATACTTACACAACAGCAGGCTGTGACTGTGATCTGAATGGTGTTTCTGCCTGGCCGACAGACATTTTTGAGGTATAATGGTTTGTGAGATGTTTTGTTTTCTCCACGCAAGATGCTGAGAGGTGTTGCATTCACACTGACTGTCACAGATGCTGGCCAGTTGGTGTTCATCTGTCTGTCTTCATGATGAAAACACTTCAACTGCAACTCTAAGTCTGACCTAGGAAAAGAAAGAAGAAACAATGTCTGAAGCTTTGAAGACTCTTCCCTTCGTTTCAATGTTCTGCTGTGTTTGACAACTCTCCATTTTTCAAGATTTTTTTCTTACTGATGACATTTCACAAATATCTTCATTTCTGGCTAATTAAATCTTTTTGTTCGCATCTTATCGAGAATAAATATTATAAAAAGTGATTGTCTAATGAAAACACAGAGATCTATGACGGTCAATAACAGAGTCTAATGAAAGCATGTTGGTCTACAATGGTCAAGCATATTCCTACAATATTTTTAAACGTTCTTTATTTCTGGAGCATTCTCAAATTTACATGTATGGGATTAAACAAATAGTTTTAAAATAATAAAAAGACAAACTTTTTTTTTACCTTTCTACTTTTAAATACAAAATGTATCCAATATGTGCTACCATTATACTGTTGAGTGGAATTTATAATTCAGTGAAAATTAGAAGAAACTTAAGGCCATAAGTGCATGTATTACAAAGTATAGCAAAGCCTGGTCAAGTGATGTGAATAGCTTTATGACAGCATACTAGGAGTGGAGAAGTTAGATTCATGTGAAGAGTTGAAATGGTGCAAACGGTCAATATTTGATGCAACAAACCACAGCTAATGACGGCCATTCACAAAGTTTTCTGATGATACAGCTGTACCAAATTTTATTGGTGGTGATGAATTCAAAATTTTTGAGTGTAATTAATGGTGATAATATTTTTAGGACATTCTCTTTTGTACAAGATTTGATAACAATAATAATCAATAACAAGTCTGTCTCAATTGGCATTTAGTCACAATTACTCTTATTGAACTGGATGATATTGGCCAAGCAGTGTGCTAAAAAGTTTCTACCACCAGCTGTTTGTGGGATACTCCAATTATGTAATAATCTCTGAACAAAAAAATTAAATAACAAGACAATTTGAATGTCCTTGTAAGATTCTGATGATTCTTTTAGAATCTTCAGAAACACACAACTAAACAATAAATCTAACCCAATGAAGTCAATTTTACAAACCTCCACATAAGTGTCTGGTACACGGATTCCCGCAGATGGAAGACATGATTGCTAACAGCTAGATTGTGTTCTAATCTAAATGGGGGAAGTACGACACCATCTCGGACAGGAAACGTCAAACGCAACTCATCTTGATCTGCATTGACAGGTGGATAGATATAAAAATATGGTAACTCATTACTAAAATTAAAGACATTTTTGCATCAAGTTAACATTTGTCATTCTTTCATCATAATGGACAGACTTTACTAAGTAATTCAATCAAAGAAAGATTACGTCACATTTCATGTTCAAATCTGGCAAGCAGCATTTCAACAATCCCCCAACTAATCATGTTAATTTTTAAAATCTGTTAACATGAAAAACAACAAAATCCGACCAGACTATATAAAAAAATTAAGAATTAACTATTACCTGAATATAGATATTAAATAATCTAAAGTCAGAACTAAGTAGCTTTTAAATGATTTCTAATTAAATGAACAAAGTATAAAAATCATACAAAGAAACACTAAACAAGTTTTATATCTCTTAGATAATTTGCAATATTTTGAATTACACACAGTTTAAAACTTTATAACCTACCTTTCTTTTGCACCATACTGGGTTTGTACTCCCCAACGTATGGCTTTATATCACCTGGGTATGGTGGTACATTGCTGGGTGTCATAGGTGGGGTGGGGTTGCCTGGCAAAGGGGAATGAGGGTAGTTCATATTCTGTGCTTGCTGTAATAATAATAATAATAATGAATAATGAATAATGAATAATAATAATGAATAATAGTAATAATAAAACAACTTCTTCATGGATTGATTCCATTTCTTTTTCTCTCCTCCCTACCCTATTCCAATTTATGTATAATTGAACAAGGCTGAAAGTTTGAGATAGTCAAACAAGGTATGGAGCAATGAAAAAAATCAGAATTAGCAGAGCTAACAGGGAAAATCTAATAATAGGAACCACAGTGAACAAAACTTTTCATATTTCAAGGAAAAACCTAAAAACTTCTTTGTTTATTAAATGTTTATGCCTATATACGATAATGTCAAAGATATTCAATTTCATATTGTCATAAGAAAGAGAATTCCTATACTAAAATCCAAGCATTTCACTATGTTGAAGTGCAAAGAATAAATACTTACAAGTGTAAATGAAAAGTTTGATTAAAGTGTTGAAAAGTTTAACTAACAAGGTACTGGAATTAGGGAATTAGAAAGGACATACAAGACGAGCAACTTTTCAGATAATAAACAGACATCTCACATTCCAACATGCTTACTATTGTCTGGACAAGTAAACACAAATAACAAATTAATTTAATAAAAATTTTATATGGTAAAACAATTTTCTATTATAATCACAATTAATTCTACACATACCTGAAAATTTTGCTGTGTTGGACTAGGGCTAAACTGTCCATACGCAGGTTGCCCCTGTGGTGGCTGACGGTTGGGTGGAAACTGGTTCACGTACTGTGGTGTCTGGCCATTGGGCCGCATGGTTGGCTGTGGGCCGCCATATGTTGGAGAAGGAAGAGGTTGCTGTGTTGGATACTGGGGTTTAGGAGGGTACTGATGATTCATATAAGGACTCTGTGGAACACCATACTGTAAGGGAAAAAATGCAGGGTTATGTACTGGAACAAAATAGTGAAGTAAAAATATTGTTGCAAATGATACTTACGTTCTGATAAAAATTATTCTTCATAAAATGTGTTTGCAGCATTTTTTTATGGACTAGATGTATAAACGTGGCCATATAAACATAGTAATCCATGTAACAATGTTTCCCCTGTGTCAATATTCTTATCCTTTATCAAGACTGCACCCAAAACAGATGACTGCATTCTGCGTCGTTTGTATTGGGTGAAAACATGCAAACCTATTATATTCTCTGGTTGCAAAGGATAAACTTTCCAAACTCATAAGTTAGATGTATTCTCTTGCTCAGCTGCAATGAATATGCTCAGAGTTATAGAAAAAATATAATACCTGGGTGCCATTAGGATACTGTGCCATCTGTGGCCCTCGTTTTTGCTGCATGATTTGCTGTGGGTTGGGGTATGGTTGGACTGAGTTACGGCTCCTGTAGATGCTGGCCATACCAGCTCCTGACTTTATTGGTCCAGGTCCAGGCCCGGGTCCTGGTCCCTGACCCATAGACATCGGCCCAGGAGCTCTTTGAGGCATCCCTTGGTACTGACTGTTGTAAGGAGCCTGCTGACCTTGCATCTGAAAGATGGAGAGAAAGATGGATTAGTATTAGGCAGTTACCTTTAAGATACTGTTGTACTTGAGCCATTCATGTACAGCTAAATAGTTAGCTCAGTAAATCCATTAAGTGAAAGGTTCAAATGAACCTCTATAGATAATATGCATTTGGTTACCTGGTAAATTTCATCCTGTATGCAGACATCTACTGTTAAAGCTACAACTGGTATCTTTTTTTTAAATTCCAACAATCTGTTAAAAATCTGACTACATTTTTCCAAAATAAATGATTTTTTAAAAACATTTATGGAAAAGGGGGCAAAACAAAACTAGAAATTAGCTTATCAATTACAAATGTCCCACCTGCATAACCTTAATGCAAAACAAACAGGTGTAAAAAATGCCATTGTACTAGTCATGATGGGGCATAAAAAAAAAATCTTAAAAGATATACCTAACAATATATTACACAAAACTGTTTTCATAATTTTTAATTTTTCTGCACACAAGGCAATAAACATTCAAGTCCACCATGTGATAAATCAATCCACATTTTATTATTAAAGATGTACTAAAAGACATTACTGTGGAGACCTTGGCCAAGTCAACCAAATTACTTCCCTTACATGGACAACTAAAACAGAGTTATCTCCCATGCACCAGTTGACAAAGCCACTCCATTAACATAGGTGTACTAAGGATAAGAGTAATGGTGTTTGGCAGGTAGTGATTTCACATCAGGTCATGGCATGAAGGATGATATTTACTGGGCTGAAAATGCCCTGAAGGTATGGGAGCCTAATCTCAATGGATACAAGATAAACTTTATTACTATCAGTGCTCTGCACCAACCACATTCATATAAATAAGATCTACTGACATTACTTGTCAAAAACACAGTACTGTATTGTGTAAGCCATTCACTACTGGTAGATCCAATTTCACTGGAGAAATTTTATTTTAAAAACATTAAAATTTAATCAACATTTAAACCATTTTGGAATCTGTAAACACATTTTCAAAAGTACTAGTATATACATGGCATTATATGATTTTCAGTACATCTAAAAATAAAAATTTCCTTACATATCCACTTAAACAAGATCTATATGGATAAAATCCAAAAGCAAGCCATTTAGTTTAAACAAGAAAAATAAACCCTCACATAATGTCATCCAATGTGACAGTAAATATGGCAAAATGTTTGTAACTTTGGTGCAGAACAATGAGTTTCTATGGTGATTTCCATACGCATAAAATTAAAGCATCTGGTTTCATATCAACCTAAATGTGACATGTATTAAAACAACCTGCAAGTTCAGATGAATCCAAATAAAACCAAACTGTTTTGTACACAAGTGCACTAAATGTACATATGCATGTATTAAGATTTAATGGCACAGCAATCAACTGATTAAAAGCCAGGTTGTAAATATGTAAAGAACTGCCAAGGTATGCTCAGAAAGAAGTCACATCAAAGTTTCTCTAGTTTCATTACAAAATGTAAACAGCTGCTCAGAAAGTTTAATTATATAAATTAAATATTATATCTGCAATAGATCATTCCAGTTAAATTGCTTGCAAACAAATACTTATAATTTCCAATTCCTTAATTTCTTCATGCTATATGAAATTGGGCACTTACATGATGTACTTGCTTACAAGTGGAGTGGCAACTGCAACAACACAGACCCCGATCTGCACCTGCATAATGTACCAGTTGATCGCGGTCTCCATTTTTCTGCTGAGTACTCCTAACTCACAGACCCTGATTTGCCTGTGTATTATGCAACAGCAGATCTCGGTCTGAGCAGTTTGACTCAACATTTAAGCGAGTATATGAGATACATATTTTAAAAGCATTCAATAGATAAATAACATTAATTTATACGAGTCCAGTACAATTCCCCCATTGAGATAATTCGATAGGACTGAAAAAGTTGGCATTATCAGATGATGATCTGGCTTAGAGATCATAAAATACAGTTTGAGACAGAGTATCAAATTAAAAGTGGCATTATAAAAGTTCTTTGTGACTGACTGGTATAAAAACTAAAGTTCAAATGTAAGCTTAGACCTTTCAAATTCACTATTCTTGAAAGTGGACAAATGTAGGGAGAAGGAAATTGAATTTGACTGTAATATTGAGTGCCTAAAGTAAAGAAACAATCAAGGAAAACAATGTCTGCCTCTTCAGCAGGACAGCATGTTTTATTTACTGCTTCGATTTCAATTACGTTCTTAGTATTTAATTAGAATTTATTTGAAATTATCTATGATTTACGATGAAGTGTTTGACATAGCTAGCATTGTATCTGTTTTAGTGAAGACAGTTATTACATACCTATATTTTTTTTAAAAAAAGACAAATAACTCCATCCCTGATATTCCAGTTGACCCAAGTCTTAATGTATTCCTGATTTTCTCAGCAAGATTATCGGGTCATAATGGTACATAACAAAGGTACAACATGATACACAATGGTACATAACAAAGTTACAATATGATACAGGACATGCCTAATAAGTGAAAATAGGGTGACAGCTATAGCGTAATGTCCCACTTTAGTTCTAGTTTTTTTATTACAATTTATACAAAAATTAACATACACAGTACATTCATCTACCATAAGGTGCTGATTTTACTGTATATTAATTTCTGGGGTGGGGGTCGGGTTAGGTTTTCTTTTGCGTTATGTGATAGTTTATTTTCATTTTTTGTTCTCAAGATAATTGTTTGTTGGAATTATTTCATGGATATAATACTGTGATATTTTATACTGTGGTATACTGCAGTGCACTATTTTTCTTTGTATCCAGCTCTAACAACTAATACTTAATTTTAAATCATAATTTTTTCGTGAGAAATATTTTTGTTAATACAAACTCCTTTAAATACTTTCAAAACTCCATAACGACTACAATTTTGTGAATCATATTAATGTTTCAGAAAGCAGGAATGAAGCACAGCTTAAAAATTTGTACCTACACCTGGCCTATGCAACAATGGTGTTGCAGCTTGGCTGAACTGTCATGGGGGCATTTTATGTATCACTGTCCCACTGCAATGACCAAAATATGGGGATATGCCAAATTCTAAAGTACACTGACATTTTGGGGTTGATATATGTACCCTGGGCTGGCTCAATTTGCAACACTCTTACGTTCTGCACTAACTGATTAAAATATACTAATGACTGCCTTTGCTCTAGCACTCTGGAGCTGATGGATACATGTCAGAAACCTAACTGCTTCTGTTGCAAAAACGACGACTAGCTGCCTTTCATTCAACGTCAACATCACCTGACCACTCACCTGCATCTGTGGTGCATACTGATTATTCATGTTCATCTGCATGTTCATTTGCTGCTGCTGTTGCTGCTGCTGATTCTGCTGTTCTTGAAGCGCTACCATACTGGCTGTTGCTGTGGCTGTAGCTGTTGCCGTGGCAGCTGCAGCTACTAAGGCTGCTGCAGACAGGGCTCCCGGTGGGGCATGGTAGTCATTTGGAGCACCAGACATTGGGGTATTTGACCCAGGTGTATTAGGGGTAGGTGGGTATCCACTGGAAATTTGAAATTCTCTGAATTATTTTGATGGCGAAGCAATATTTCAAATATCAGCATCTTTATTTCTGTAACAACTTACAAACTAGAAAACAAGGAATTTAAAAAGTATACATGGTTTTGTTTCAGGTATTCATTAGTGTAAAAATGTACACAACATGCTTTTAAATAACTTTTTATAAAACTGAGGTTTCAGTAGACTTGGGACTTCTTCACAAAAAACAAATTCCAGGTAAAAGAAAAAAGGGGGAAAAACCCATTAGTATTGCAAGCATGATCAACAGACTATTCTTGTACTCTTTGAAATACATTTCATAATTTTTGAAAAAGATACTAAAATACCACATTTTATCTTTATGCTTATCAGTGGTTACATTTTATCATCGTGTTTATAACAGCCAGGAAAAATAAGAGCGACAAAACCTGACATATAAGGAACACAGGAGTGGGGATAATCAGGTTATTTACCCCTTTGTATGGATTCAAGCTAAGCAATTTACAATCATGTTGGAACAAACATTAGTTTGGGAAATATAGGAATCAACAAATATTCCTAACATTTCCATCTGTAGAACGAAATACGCATCTGTGATGGGTAAATTTGACTTTTCTTTGCACTAGGCTAGCCACACAATCGGAGCGGCCATCCTAGAGTGGGAAATGAAAACTAGTGCCAAGGTACTGTGGACATAAAAATCAGAATGGAGACTGGTCAAAGTGCTATACCAGATGGTGACAACTGAACATGAGTGGTGAAATTTGCTAAAGCAGATTGGACTGTATTACAAAAAAAGACTTTGTGACATTTTTTACCTTGGCCTTTGATAGGATGCCGAGTCTCTTCGATATAGTGTTGCATTTTGGACTGGGTTGTAAGCTGGCTTCTGTAACTGGCTGCTTGGGAAAGCCTGAGGTGGCTGTGTGTAGTTGTTGCTTGACATAGATGAATTGGTGTAGCCCGACTGCGTATTGTGTGCATAGGGGCCGTTTTGTGGAGTTTGAGACATCCCCCACACTGTGGTTACCACGGAGAGGGACTGCTGGGGACCACCCGATGGGTTACCTCCTGCCCAAGCCGCATTTGGATCACTGAAACAAAATGATTTGATAATTGCATAAACAAAAATAATCCTAAAACAGGCATTGATAAAAATTAAATAAAAATATATCTGAATGGAAAAGTGATGAAATACAAGATGCAAATGAAATGAATACTACAAATGATTCAAGCAAATTATAATGAAGATATTCAAAATGAACTAAATTTCTTAAATGGAATAAATCAAAATTAAATGTCAATGCCTTTATCAAAGCAAGTTGTAAAATATGATCAATCAAGTAACTCATCAGATAGAAAGTGATTCACTTTTAATTAATACTGAAGTTAGCTGGTTCAGTTATATTCCCTGGATTTTGCTTTGTAACTTAATGGAGAATTTCCTGTCAGACAGCTGTAATGTTTAAGTTCAGTACTGCATACTGCCCTACTTATCCAAGCACACACTCATCCCCATAACCCTACTAAAATTTGCAAATAAAGGAAGACTGATGCAAAGCAAATAGGGTTCACAGCAGATGATATCCTCATTCACCTGTTTACCAAGTAATGCAAAAATGTGTTGGACCTGAATATGATAATGAAATAAACTCAACTCCTCTGATATATGGAGTTTAAAAAAAAACATGGCTGCCATTTGGGAGCGGAGTTTCTTAATGCATATTTCTTTACTATGAATATTATTCATTTTTTCAGAGTCTGCAATGTTGGCTTTACAACATACACCAAAATTTGTGTTTCTACTTTTCAGACCTTCATTTGAAACTAAATAAATGAAAACAAATTTAGCTAAGCAATACAATTTCCAATTGGAGACCAAGGATTCATCAAAATTCATGTGTGGTTCAGATCGACTTGTTTCTCCAATCAACATTGGGGTGAGGGACATAGCACTTTTGGATACTCAACTTTAGCCTGGCGGGAAAAGTGGTTGCTTCCACTGGTCACATCTTACAACTTGGCCGATTGGAATCGATTGCGCAAACTAGTTTCAAGAAATATGGTCAAATTTTTTAAGCTGTGTTAAAGAAATCATTTTTAATAATTTTCTACTTTTAGTAGCCGTGACAATTTTTGACACTGAATCTACCTCATTTGTCTAACCTAAATCCACATGGCACTGGAATGCTTTATTAATTTTGGTCAAATTATGTTGAACAGTTGTTCTTAAAAGCATTCACGTTTCTAAAAACTTCTGTTAACCCTATTCCAGATTGTTGATGGAATGACGTATACTCCGATGCAATATGAAAAACATGTTGATCTTATTAAAGTCAAGTTGAAAACAAAAGTAATGACATGTAAAGCATTATCCTGCATCAAGATACCAATTCAAATTGGGGGATGCAGGAGAATTTTGTTTTTCTATGGTGTTTTATGGCACTGCAATACCAGTAGCTAATTTAGTATCATGGCAATTAGGTATAGCTTTTACCTGAGGACACATCACAAGATCTGACCCAATGGTCTGGTCTTGACCTGTGCCCTTTTGCTTACAAGTCAGGAACCCGAACTTTGACAGTACATAATCCAAAACCTTGGCATAGTCACTTTAGTAAGAAAAAATAGGTCAATTCAAGGAAAATTTGCTTTTCATGACAAGTGAATACATGCAACAGGTTTTGTGATCTAGGAAACTGCTACATGTAAATACATGAAAAGAATATAAATGGAAATGTGCACATATCTCCTACTGGCCTTGATTTCAAATCTGAATAGACCCATACAGTTTTATGGGCATGTGTATGTTTTGGATTTTTAATGTAGCTTAAACAATTTTTTCACTCTTAATGCTTTAAAGTCTGCTGTGAGGCTGTTTATAGTTATGTATAGTACTTAGGCATCATGCCACAGACACAGCACGACGTCTCACCCATTGACACCAGGCTTACCAGACCTAATACTAACCTCTTAACAATGCATCTATTATTACCATTTTTATAAGTCTTTGGTATGACTCGATCAGGGTTTGAACCTGCAACCTCCATCATCCGAGGTGGATGCTCTAAAAAGTAGGTCACCTGAGTGGTCTACAATTTTACGACTGTATACAAAAGTGTCAGTAATCCCCATGATAAACATTTGCGGACATTACTAAGCTCCTAGAACAACTACCCTTTAGCAACAACTCGTCAGGACATTAACAACAATTATTTGGAGTTATGCATGACATATTCAATATAAAGTATCTGCATATTGCAACCAAGCTTACTTTGCCCATGTGAAATTAGGAGTTTTTACAAATATTTTAGTTAGACATATCCAGCATCTGTCTGAAATATTTTTTTAAACTCCTAATTGAACCTTATGACGTTCCTTTTTACTTCAAGTTGTTAGATATTTTAAAAATTTAAATTTCCACAAACTGACTTTTTAGAGGACCCGCTTCTGTGCAGCTTATAGTGTCTTAAGTATCTTTGCAAGCAAGACTAGAAAAATCCACTTCTGAGTGGAGAAAGATTACAGGAGCAAACTATTATTTTCTTTTTAGAGCAGGTATGTTTCAGATCGGTTTCATTTTTAAAATAATATTTTATGGTGCAAACCATGAAACTATGAATGGAGAGAAAAAAGAAAGGGAACACAATCACAAATAAAACTAGATCCATTTTGAGTTCATTTTAAATCATCAGGCTGTTGTCAGCCTTTCTCATGATTAAAGCAAAGAATTAGTCCAAAATGTTAATTTTTGGTAGTTTTTTTTACTTTGTGTTGGTGTACCACACTCTCAACCTTGGCTGAAGAAAGTCCAATAAGAAAATAAAATGCTCTAAAATGTTGCAAAAAATTAAAGCATTTATGAAAGCAGAAAAGTATCAATTTGAGGTAATGGTACCATGAAGAAAAGACTAATTCTGGGAAAAAATAACCAAGCCTACATTTTGGTGGTCTAAAGGCATGTTGTTAGTAACTTGTCTAACAGACCAAACTAGTTCTTGGTGTCAGGAAATCATAAAATAGCCAGACATTGCATTAAGTGATAATGTGTTTAATCACGAGTCATGTTCATTCTGGGTGATTTTTTTTTAATCTTAGGCATAAATATTTCCTTTTTTCAGCAGTTCCCTTTATTGGAAATTTAACACAATTGTTTTCCACTGTAAAAATAAAAATAGCAGAGATCTGGGAAACACTTAATTACGCGTATTCGAGATGCAACCCACAAAGGAGTTTTCCGTATGCATGTTTTTGATCCAACTAGGACTCTTTTGCGGCAAAATAAATGTTCTAATCATTATGAAAACTGAAGCAGAGCTTTTATTTTAGTTTGTTGTTGACTTCTTTGATCATAGGTTGCCGGCTTGCTTTGATGAAGGTGCATGTGTTATT
>QKMX01351279.1:0-10798 GCA_003401595.1 Venustaconcha ellipsiformis
ATCCACATACGCCAAATCTTAGACTCGAACCCACGCAGACAGGTAATTTAATGTTCTGTTTTCTGAAGAAAACATTCTTTATTGTGTGATAATAGTTATTTCTTCACAACAATATTCACAGGTGATACAACAGAATATGGATTCTGTGGACTGTATATATCTATTTATGTAGGATTCTTTTAGGAAAAGGGAAAATCAACAGGCATGATATACTTATCTGGAGTTCTCTACAAAAACTGTGTGATGTTATGAAATCAGGAGGTGGCATGGAATGACCCAAATTCTCTAGATTTTTTTTCTCCCAGGCATGAGATTGAACAGTTATGACATCAAAAAGTCAAAGATTGAAATAAAAATTCTTTATTTATCTGATAAAATAATGTTAATTACATGAAAATCAGCTCTTAATCTATGAGAAACTGATGCTAAAAATCATTAAAAAGTTGCATTTACTCTCACGGCATTCATTTCTCTTTCCATTCTTCGTACATTCTTCTGCATTTCATTACATTCAAAGCCTCAGACGAACACAGGTTTTCACCAATGAAACAAAGCTGTGATGAAGTTTAAAACAGTATGTTATGGTTTAAATTCCTCATCTTACTGTCCCTGGTATGCTTTCATCATCTGATGAATCTTCGGCACCTTGCTGTTGAACTTTCTAAAAGAAAACCAAAAGCAGTATGAGATATGTCATTGATAACCTTTTTTTGGTTTTGATATAATGGCTGCAAAGTTAACAAAATCATAAAACATCAAATAATATTGATTAGTAACTCACTTCCTAATAAGAAAAAATAATGGCTTCAAAATGAGCCATTTGTACCATTCTGCAAATTGGACTGCTCCAATTTAACATTATTTCTTTTTAAAAAAATGAAAAAAAGAACCCCACCAAAGACAATATGTAATATGTTGTGTATATCACTCCTTCATTACATGCAAACCTGCTAATAAGTGCATAATTGAATGCATATGTTCCTAGAAATAAAGAAGTTGTTCCAGATCAATCTACACCCAAAGAGCTATCACTAGTCTAACTTTTTGTGTCTAGTTCTAATAGTGTAGTAGGAGTTCAACGATGTAACACTACTTGGGGTTTCAATAAGAAAGCAAATGTTTAAAAAAAATTATGTTTTCCCTAGAATACTTACCTGATAACATTAACATTAGAAATATAAGCCTTACTACTCCCAAAGATGAATATAGGTCTTTCGGTCTATAATATATAGAGATTCTTGCTCATCACATCCTCTTGCAGCATACAGGTGATGCTAGTTCAAGCTGAGTTGAACATTGATGCTTGCATGGCAAGGAGGATGGGAGGGTATTAAAGTAATGTGATTGGATAAGTATTCTAGGAGAAATTTTTCTAAAACATCGTTTGTTGTTTCAAATATGTTCATGTTCCCCAATCACATTAACCTTAGGAGAATAGATAATAGGTGGAGGGAATATTGAGCATCCAACCCATACCCTAGGAAACTTCTGAGAGGAGAATATTGCAATCCCATATGAAAGTTACCCCACTCTTCTTACTGCAAGTAGTACAACCTGAGGCAACGTGATATACATCTGAAAAGAAGAAATAATGAGATATTCTTACTAAATAAAATTTTTGAGACGAATCAAGATTTTGATGATTTCTTCAATAGAGATATGACAGTCAAGGCAAGCTCAGAGAGATTATTATCTCGTGGTAATGAAACCGGGTTGCATCTTAAGGACCACTGAACCATCTTAAGGACCACTGAGCCATCTGATCAAAACTGAAGGTAGACTGGGTCAACAGAGAGTGCATGTAATTCACAGACTCTGCAAGCTGAAGCAAATCCTATTATGAGGCTGATTTTGTATGAAAGAAGTTTCATCAATGTTCTGGTTAAAGGACTGAATTTGTATGAATTTGGAAAGGTCAGAACTCAAGAATGATTTCACTATAAGAAAAACAATGTGAGTGATTTAGGACTTTAAGTCAAAGTTGAACAAGAAGTCATAGAGTTCTTTGTTATGACCAAGATCCTCCTGTCCATAATGATGGAACAATCGTTAAAGAAAAAAGGCATCTACTTGTGGGAATAAGGTACTCAAATGATGATGTTTTGACTTTGTGCCAGATCCTAAAAGCATGCAATTTTCCTTTGTAAGCCTTTAAAATGGAGAGCCTTTGAGGTCGGGCAATTTTTTCCATAACTGAAGGGTTGTAATGTTTCTGCTGGAAGGCTATCTGGACAAGACCTAATCTTGAAGGAGAAGACTGTCTGACCTAGGATGGAGCATGTAGGTTTGAGAGTGTTTAGAAAAGGTTTGGTTTGACCAGGATCTTCCTTTCTAGATCTATAACTAGATAAAGAAGATCACAGATCCAGAATTTTCCCCAGCTTAGAGGGGCAATCAGAATCATTTTGCACTTCTGGCAATTTCTGCATAACCATAGGAACCAAGATCATTAGTGGCAGGCTAAACAAAAGGCCACAGACAGAGCATTGATGGACCAATCCTTAGGATCACTTATTGCATAAACAAATGTGGACAGTCTGTGGTTGTTAAAAGATCAGTCATTAGATACCTTCATAGCTGACAAATCTGAGGAATGAACGACAGATGGAATGACCATTCTGTTCCTACTTAACAGAATTGACCAAGGCACTAAATATAACAGGAAAATGTCTGATCTGGATGTCAGTGTTGTGTGCATCAACAGCAGAACAATGGAATACCCTGACTAGAATGTAGGGTTGGGCCATTTGCTACGGACCTGTTTGAGGAGGTACATCACCATCACCAAGTTGTCGGAGATGATGAGCACTATCTTGTCCTGAAGATGGCTACTCCAAAATGAAAGGCTCTTGTTCTGGACAATCCTGGTAACAGAGGGGTTTCTCAACAACAGGAGCTAACATTTATACACACAATCCAGTAGGATAAGATTTACTGCTGCATAAAACAATCCAAGGATTGACAAAGATGTGACTTCCCAATTTATCCGAAAACCCTGGTGATGTAAAAAGGAAATTAGATCATTCTTTCCTTTGACTAGAATGGAACTGATCACATGTTTCTTGAGGATGTTATCCAAATACACTCCCATGGACATATTAAGTCATACAAAACAGGAAACATGATACTGTGACTTAGCTTTATAAAGGCTCAAGGACTTATGTTTAAGCAAGTAGAGAACATGAAACTGATAACAATTTCCTCTGTATGTAAACTGTAGGAATTTCCATAAGGATGGATACTGTAAAACCTGTATCAGTCAGATCAAGACAGATGGTAAATATCTTCTATTAGATGGAAAGGATGTTTGATCTAGCAAGCTCCATCTTGAATGCCACTGACTGTCCTAACAAGAAAAAGCTTGGAGGAAAAACTGTAGAACATGAATTCCAAACAATCTCTACTGAAAAAAGATCTGCTTCTTGAAAAGTGTGCAGTTTGCCAAGTCTGATGATACATACATCAGGAATGGAGAGAATGAAAGGGAAGGGGGTTGGCAAGATAAGAACCAAAGCCCCTCTGAGACTCCACTCATCTGGTGGAGAGAAAATATTTCAATGATTTTTGAAGAAAAATAAAAACAAGAAGATTCAGAAGACTACCAAACAGTTGTCTGAAAGTGATTGGGAGCATGAGTCAACGGTGAGCGAGAGCAGAGGATTGGGATAGAGAAACTTTCTTTTGAAGATATCGCCATTATATTGCGAATGAACTTCGAAGTGGTGTGCATAAATGTCTTTATTCACTGTAGAAGCAGGTAAAGTCAGATTGACAGCAGCAGAGTTCTCATCTAATGCCAGATCTGTGAAGTAGGCATCAAAATGGGTCTCATACCAGTGAGGCTGCAAAGATGCACTAGAAGTAGACTCTCAGAAAACAAGTGGTTCTGAAATTGAATGGGCCACTAATCTTAGCAGACAAACATGACAAACTGAGATGTGGCGAGACATTACAGATCGCAAGAAGGATGGCTGGATGGTACTGTCTGCAGATTAGATGGTATCAATATTGAGGTGCAGCTAGATAGCACAACTCATTCAAGTCAATATAAAGCCCATGTGCTCAGACTTGCCAGTCTTAAGGCCATTCTCAGACATGTATGGGGACTTACACCACCCAGGTTGCCCAGAAACTCCCCCAAAATACCAAAATTCTCTAGATGTAACAGCATCCCCAACAAAGTTGGCCAAAAAATCAGTGCTCACAGTTCTTTGATTTTGCACATTCTGAACATCAGTACTCTCAGTTTCTTGCCATTTTTCTTTGAACTGTCAACCATGTATTCTCCATCCAACTGGTGCACATGTTGGTTTACTTTGTATGTGCAAGTACAAATCATGATACTTCTAGATGGCTTGCATTCTTGCAATTAGCATACTTAGTCGTGATGGTTGATTCTGAAATGACAAAGAAAGAAAAAAAATGGAAGAAATTCATAACTGCTTAAAAAACATTAGACATATGCTAAATCAGGGATGTGCGTGAACATCAACTTCAACACATTTGAATACAATGTAGCTTTGTACAGCCAAGCATGCAGAGACTGCAGAAACTAAGTCTAGGAAGGTGAAAGAAAATTTATATAAATTTACAGTCCAAATTAAAAAATAATGTATACCACCAGCACAACTCTCAAAGGATGCAATGAAAATAACACAAATATCCACTTGATTTTGGGGGAAATGGAATGATGTTATCAGTTCATACAGTGAAACCTTAAGTGGCACCACCTGTAGGCAGCTAGGGAAGGTAATGAGCAAGAGTTACTGCCCTTGTCAACCTTTATTATAGACAGAAAAATAAATTTTCATCTTTGGGTGAGCTAGAATCAGGAGATAGTAGGGCTTCCAAACATTAATGTGATCGGAGAACATATGTGAAGAAGAAACCAAGTTGCAAGCTAAATTGAAAAACCTACAATGGTAAGTCCAATTTGAAAAACCTACAATGGCAAAGTAGCAAGCTAAATTGCAAAATTAGTAATATCAAGCACGAGGAAGTAACCTCCATCCACCACTATTATCTAATGGTAATGTGGGTTGGGAGGAGATGCCTCTGAAGCTAAAATGGTGTAATTATATGAACTGAGTTATAATCATCTCTCCTTGTTGGAGACATGCGAAGTTTATTTGCATTAACATAATTATGGCACAGCAACATAAGTAGGTTATTTAGTGCCAAAGCAACTGGAGTAAAGTGCTTTGCCCGAGGACACACTTACCAGGTTGAGAAAGTCTATAAGCTTTTGAGGATCCTCTCCTGTGGCTAAATCAACAAAGTCTTTTGGCATGGCATATGTAGTGTACGGATTGGGCTGAACTCCTGAAGATTTTTCTATGTATCTAAATGCTGGAACCTGCAACTAGGAAACATAAATGATGAAATCAGTAGGATAACAGAATCCTTAAGGAATATCCACCAAAGGGTGAGAATTTTCAGTTCTTCCTTGCAAAATTCCGATCCAATGGATGGGATCTCTCTCTACTATATATAACAATTTCTAATGTCAAATGAAAGTAGATAAAATAGGGTCTGTCTGGAAATGAAAATTTGGAGGAAATTCTCTTCCTTTCCCCATTCACTGATTTGAAAAAAGGATAAATTTTCTGAACAGAAGGTTAAACAGAGCAAACAGGGTAAGGTTTGCAAAAATTTAGTACAACTTTCATGCATTTAGTTTTGATTTTTTGAATGTTTTTAAATCATATAAATAAATTATCCTAGGATATACCATGGGAAAGACTTGTTTAAATGCTACTCTTGGGTTGTCACTTTACAGTATAGCAAAAAGGTCAGTTATTTAGTAATGGTGCAAGATGAGTAAAGTATGTTACCCAAGGTCACACTATAGCTGACCTGGACTGATCTGATGGTTTGATTTGAACCCAAGTCCTTGTCAAACACGAGTCTAGCTTACTAACCACTAAGTCAAAGTGACTCACAAACATATGTTGTAAACAAAAATAACTGTTTCAAAGCTGCAAGATATTTTTTGTACATTCAATATCAAATTACTAGAGAAACTTAAGATGTTCACAATAACATCTTCTACAGTGTGATAAAGCGCATTCATCTGGGCTAAGCACACATGACTGGATCACCTGGAAATAAAGTGTGACAGAATGCATTCATGTGGGCTTAGCAAATGCCACATGACTTTCTCACATGGCTATTGTCACAAGATGCATTCATGTGAGCTTAACAAATCCCACATGACTTTCTCACATTACTATATAGTGTGACATTACATTCATGTGAGCTAAACAAATCCCACATGACTTTCTCACATTACTATACAGTGTGACATTAGATTCATTTGGGCTTAGCAAATCCACATGACTTTCTGACATGACTATATATTGTGACAATGCATTCATTTGGGCTCAGCAAATCACATATGACTTTCTTACATGGGGAAAATTGTGAGAGAGTTTACTTATTTGAACTTGGCAAACCCCATTTGGAAATAAAGTGTTACTCACACATGGTATTGAGACAAACCAAGGTTCTAAAATAAGTACTCATTTGAGATGAAAATAATGACACAAAAGAACAAGTGCTCCATGTGGAATAATATTTTTAACTCAAACCTTCATTAAGAAAACTTGTAACCCATGCTACCAAAACTGTCAGAAAAGTGATACCATTCTCTCATCATGCTTGTATATGTATGACAACAATACAGTGCAGCACAAGCTTTGTTAATGGACTTTAATTCACCATAGAGGTTGGAGTGGTGAATTATTTTTTCTCAATGACATTCAACATACAACTGATTAAACCAAAATACAAGTAACTTATATGTACTTCCTGATTAACAGTTGCTCCCTAGAAAAAAGCAAAATTGGCCTTTAAACAAAAGTTACCTCTGCACACAGGTTATCCTTTATTAATCAATTTCTAATCCAAGCACCTATTTTAATTATTATAATTATTTTCAAAAATTCATTTTATTACATCATCAAGATTGTTTTATGTGCACTTTTCAATAAATTACAAAATATGCATATATGTTGTTCTCTCCCTAATTTTTGTTCCACATGATTACTATATCCTGCTCACTTTAATCCATCCAACTTAAAACAATCACAAAGTTTTTGTTTTGTGCCAAAACAATAATTTCACAAAAGCATTGACAGCTTACATATAACTGTGAAAAAGACAGGCTCATTCGTTGGTCAACTTGTATAAGTTTCACTCACAAACAACCTTTTACACTTTAAAAATAACATCTGGACAAGCCAGTTGCTAAATTTGCCGAGATACAAAGACAGTTGGTTTACCGAGACCTGTGATGAACAGGAAATCAAAGGAAGCCATATGTGGCAATTTTTTTGTGACTCATAAACAAAAACTTCACCTGCCTTTACAATTTTAAATAATGAATTACTACTGAGCCTAAAGAAAAGGGATGAAACTTGTATCTTTTCTCAAAGATGAACCTTTTTCTTCAGAGACGTAGCTTTAATTCACAGGCATATGGGTGAAGATACTGAACTATACCTGTCACATTGGCACAAAAGGCAACTTTCACTTCTACTGCAATAACATGACAGCCTTTCTCACCATCCAGCAAATGACCCTCTACCCTAATGATAAAAACTGCCTTGGACAGAATGAGCCATTTGAGTTGCACTATTAATATGACTTGAATATGAGTAAAAGTGAAATAAGAAATGCTTGCACAGTAATTCACATGATATTCTTTCATCTCAACAGTGTCTTCCTCATGAAGCAAACACTTTAGTTTGTGTAGTGTTATGTGTATTTAATCTGTATTGTTTGTTGGCTTTTTTCTCCATGATTATATGTTTATGTATAATTGTATTTTGTAACTGACTTTAGTCCATGGTGTACCTGACTAGGGACATTGATTCTATAAATAACATATTAAAGAGCTATTGATTAAATATTAGGTTCATTATCATGTTTATCTTAATCTGAGTCCAGGATACTGGTATTCCCCCCATGGATAATAACAATACTGTGATGACTCTGGGGTTTCAGAGAGCTGCTGAATTCTTTTATTTTATGATTATGACCAGGGGTGGTGGCTAATTGTCAAGCTCATAACATGGTCAACATGGGCAAAATAGAGCATCAGTGGATTCAAACACAGAGAAATGATCCTTAATCAAAGCAGGATACCAGGTAAAGACCAAAAATTCATGTGACAGTACAAGTATTACATTCTTTATAAACAAGGCATTTTGTCTACTTTACAAAGACTTGGTCTCCATGATTAAATTACAGTACCATTATCAACAAAGGAATAAATCACAAAACTTTAACATGTCATAATATGGAAAAGTCTTACTTTAGAAGAAAAGTACTAGTTAGGGTGAGTTCAAGAGTTCTTGCCCAAACAGTTTGATGATGAAAACACCCAAGTAAACAAAATTGTAACAGATAAAGAGAATATTCTGCAGCAGTGAGAAAAACAGTAAATATGAATAATCCTTAAATGCCAAGTGATGTTTGTAGATGTACCTAGATTTAAATGACATTTTTAATGGTTTTGCAAAGCATATGCCAACAATACCCAACTCATACTTAAGAATTATTGTCCATTTATTTAAGTTCACTTGAAATAAGTCTATTCTTAATAGATTAAGAATCTTATAATAATAAATATTAATTTTAAATGAAAATATTAAATGCTTTTAATTTGCATGTAGCTTTTTTACTACACATACATACAGGTACTTTCTCACAAATACAGTCTTCCTCTGGAAAGGCCACCTCTCTTATAAGGCCACTTTCCTAGTGCACCAGGGATGGCTGTATAAGAGGGGGCCAACTGTATTTTTAATTGTTTCAGTGTCATTATCATAAATGCAAAATGGTTTACCAACAGAGCAATAACAAAATAGTTTTGACATTGTTGTTTCACAAAAAAAATGTCCATCATTTTTTAAATGAATCTTCTTTCATTATCATTCAAGAAAAAACACCTAAATGCATCCTCATTCACATACAGCAAAATGCAAAGTTTTTCCTTGTACTCATGTGACTTATGTTGAAACATCTTGGAAAAATGTTTTTAATGAAGATAAATGTGTTTTTAAAGGATGATAAATGTAATATAATACAAAAAACTGAACAACTTTACTAGAAAACAATACTGAAAAATTAGTCCCAGCAAGATTATGAAATGAGTCTTCAACCTGCCCTTTCCTCTCACTGTCGATGTCATTCTCCTACTTTATGTTTTATAAAGTCTCTTGGTAACTTGTACCCTCACTTATATGTTGGTGCAATGTTTTAACCCCATTGTGTGTGAGTTATCAAGGAAAAGGTGTATGATATTAAAGTTGTTTTAGTGCATCTTGACTGACAAGGATTTATATCAAAATATACCCAATTTTAATTTAATTTTAATAATCTAAGTATCAGAAGAACTGTATGTAGACACTTACATATGATGTACTAAAAAGTGTAACATTTATTTTGCAGATCAGAGTTAACCAGTTTAATTTCTGATTAAGTTACAATGGATGGAAAAATCCCCTGTCCAACTAGCTTGGAAAAGTTCAAAATATTGGACAAGTAATAATTTCTTAAACCATAATTTTATTGTTAACACAGATGAAAAAACTGGAATTTTCATTAAAATAAACAGAACATGCTTTACCTCATCTTCACCATTACTTATGATGGTAGCATTCAACCTCTCATCACCTAGCAACTCCTCCCAGCTAAAGAGCAGTCCATCTGTCACCTCACCAAAGGGGTTGAAATCTATCAGCAATATCTTGCCCTTTTGTTAAAAATGAATAAGCGACTGACAGAATTTCAAAAATGTCAATATGCTGAGTCAAATTAATCTAAATACTGCCTTGATATACACACTTGTATCTGAGATTATATGAAGTTTATTCATTGTATGGAAACCCTTCCAAGTCTGATTTATGCTGCTAGAATTCATATAGAATCAAAACACTTGTGGACCAGCTTAAGACATGTATGAAAATGTAGAGAACAGACTTATTATCAAAGCAGCCTTTGTCAATATTTACCCAAATGGTTGTATTACTGTGGCAAAGATGACACCTAAAAAGACTGATAAGAGGTAAGTATTGGTTACTTAATGCTGCACTGGACTTGCTGGTCAATACTACCATACAGTTTATGTTGCCAAAGAAACATGATAGCAAGTCACATCTGACAAGAAAACAGTATGTGTGAGCACTCATGTGACAACAGTTAGATTCATTTGACAATAGTTGCATTCATGTGATAAATAGTTCCACCATGTGATAATAATTATACCCATGATGATAGTTCCACTTGTGTGATAATTGTTATGCTTGTGTGACAATAGTTACACTTGTGTGATAATAGTTACACCTGTGTGATAATAGTTACACTCATATGATAACAGTTACATTCATGTGATAATAATTACACTTATCTGATAGTAGTTAAACTGGTGCACTGACAAAACAAATCCTGGCCATATTTAAATGAAATGTTTGCTAATAATTAAACTGATTTCAAATCTGACCATGAACACGTATATGCTGTGCAAAAATGTAACTGATGAATATTTAAGATTAAATACATCTGATGATTATTTATTTCTATAAACAGCAACAAATAATTCAACACACTTGTTCAATTGCCTAAATTGTCTCCTTTTTTACATTAACAAAATGTTTATAGCAAGTACTAATCCAAAATATTTAGACAAGCAAATGACAAAGGATTTAAACAATCTTTGTCACTTTTGTACTAACACTTCAAACATTTACAATTTCACACGTTATATATAACCCTTTACCTCATACAAGCGCCT
>QKMX01351282.1:4921-16885 GCA_003401595.1 Venustaconcha ellipsiformis
CCACGTAGACAGAGGTGAGATGGCAGTGATCCGTAACAGATATTAAAATGTATCTGTTTAGAGGGTAAAACTAATTTAAATTAAGTAAATCATGCCTGTTACTTTTTCACATATTGACTTCTCCCACCCTGTTATGATGCACTGTACTGATGGTCTAAAACTAGATCTCGGTATGTTGGCGAAGACTAAGCAGTCTGCTTTAGATTTATGTTTATGTTTTTTTTTTACTTCTGGTCCTCTAAATCTAATTGGAGGAGGGCATAATTTGCTTGGCTGAGGACTAAGTGTCCTGGAAAGGAAAAGCAGTTGAATTTTGGCAGTTAAAGATTACGTAATTAAATTATAGCTTTTCCTCCCAGAAGGACACATTTATTATCGCTCTAAAATACTTCTTGGTAATTTGGAATTCTTAATATTTTATATAAAAATATTCATTTTATAATAATTAATATCATAAAAGTTTTAATAAATTCATCATGATCATCATCGAATGATGATGCGGTGTATTGCTGTTGTTAACTAATAATCCTACAATTCACTAATTAGAGTTCTAAGTTTGGGTGGAGTTTTCCGTCAAAGAAGTAAAAATTAAGTTGTTTAGTATAATTATTTAAGTAGTTCTTAGCTTGAGATTTTTGTATATTTCTTGTGAGATTGATTTGGAAGTCTTTTAAACGAATAATAGTATTTTTGTAAAAGTTTTTTTTAAATTAATTAAATTTTTAATGATTGTTATAAGCTTCTTTAAGAATCAATTATTTTTTAAATTAAACATTAAATATCATAACTAAGTAATAAAAATATAAACTTAAAATGAAGGATGGATACGAATCTAACAACACATGATTGATAGAAAATGTCCATCAGGATATATATCTGATGATACTGCAAATTACGACACAATGGGAAGTGTTCACACAAGATTCTTTTATGAGTCAAGGTATGCAGACACCATTTAAGTCGTTCTATTAAAGAGCTCACTCACTGGTTAATTCAGTTTCTCTCGCAGATGTAACTCATTTGCCAAAAAAACCCACTTGTTAAACGAAGATTTTTTTACCCAAGCATATGCACATAAGTGGAATGAAGTGGTTGATAACCCTTGGCTTGCAAAAACGTGGTATATAATCTTATTCCATATATACTTTACGTAGTAAATTTAGACATTTTTATACTGAACATGTGAAGCAAAGTTATCGTGTTTTAAAACAAATGTGTTTTGTATTCTCTTTACCCATTTGGAAATCGAAAAATTCTCTGTTACTTCCACTTTCTTTTCCAGACATAGGCACTGCGTTTCTATTCATTGGTGTTTCCTTTCTAACGATTGGTATTTTCATCAGAGGAGAAGGATTGGCTATAGGAAGTGTAAGTACAAGGAAATATCGTAATAGAAACAGTGTTGAACATATGATCGTTGAGTTGATCATCCATCATCCACCTGTTTTACAGATTTGGGAACACATTTTCAAAGGAAAAAAGTTTGTCTTTAATGCATTATTGGAGGTGTAACGACACAAACCAATTAAACTCAACGTTACTGCGATATATCTGTAAAACTATAGGAATCTGGAAAAGAAAACATATGTTATGATTTTATTGTAGTGATTTTCTACTGCATCATAAGTCGAACGTTTTATTTGATACTGAAGCGACCGTCACATCGCAATCTAAGAAATTATATTAGCCAATCCCTCTTCAAAACCGGCCTTCTCTTGTCAGAGGTAAGTAGGACATGTTCTCTGCAGGAGGTAACATGCTGACGCCTTAAGGAGTAGCAAGTTTTATTTTTGTTTTAGGCGGTAACGTTTACCAGATCAAAGCAGCGGTGGCATAGATTGATGTGAATGGGATCACATGTTTGGACTTTATGAAGAATAGTTGAGTCAATAGCTGTTGCGAATGGCATATTTAGGATTTGCAACAAGTGGTTGCTCCTGGTTCGAAAGACAGTCTGTTGCAGAATAGATTTGACAGCAACTGTAAACTTTCCTCCATGTGGTGAGATTGTCCCACCTGCAATCTGCTGTTTTCCTGAAGGAGAAATACCACAACAGTTTGAGCGTTTGATAGAACCATCCATATTGTTTTCGTAGAAAGACCAAACATTGAGGACCAGAACATTAGTAAAAGGGGCATATGCAATTTGGCTACAAATCACGAAGGCATAAAATGAACCGCAAATGCGATATCCTGGAACAGTAGTAGACGAATTCGGTCCAGCTGAGATTGACCCTTGTCCAATAGCAGTTGCAAGGAGACGGGCTATCGGACTGTTTGATCGAGCAACGTCTGAACTGTGGACGGAGCAAGCAGAAAAAGTCAAACAACTGCTCTGTACGCGCGGAGATTTTTTTTGACAACCTTAAGACATGATTTTGTAAATTGAAACATTCCTTAAATACAGGAGATGTTAACGTCATTAAGCAGTTACTGAGTCGTCTGCCAGTACATGAAAGCGAAGATGTGGATAGGCAAGTTGATGATCAGAAGGTTTATTGTAGTACCCTCTTGGCCTTCATGTGTCGTCCTTGTCATGAATAAGGACGGGACCTTAATGTTAGACTACAAAACACTGAATGGTAACACAGTGAACGCTGAGTATCCTATTTTAATAACAGACGCATCTCGTGTTAAATTAGCAGTGGAATATTTTCCTCATATATTTGGATGACATTTTAGTTAACGAAAAGAGGTTTGAAGATATCCTTGGCAAATTTGATCAAGTGTTAAACAGATTAAGCTCAAGCCCCCAAAAGTTTTGTTTATTCGCCAATCAGTGTCCATTCTAATCAATCGCATCAATCGCATTGATTTTCGATCCTTTCTGGTTTTGTGTAGTTATTACAGGAGTTTTATACCGAAATTCGCAGACAGGGGGAAGCTTTAAACAGGTCAGGTCTACAGAGGGATGTAAAGCGTATAGCCGGCTGCGAGACTTGTGCATGTCGAAGAGCCCCAAAGTCTAAAAAAGCTTCAACGAAAGTAACTTCTTCAGGTTTGCCCATGGAGCAAAGAGCTGTACATATCATGGGACCTCTTTCTGAAGCAGAAGTTGGAGGCAAGTACATTATCGTGATTTCAGATTATTTTTCGAAGTGAACAGAGAAATTTACTATGCGGAATATGGCTGCGGAGACAGTAACTCGTGTCATAGCGAACTAGGTTATTGCTGTTGGTAAATCACTCAGACCAATTGCGGTAATTTGAAAACAGTCTGTTTATAGACGTCTGCAGACTGCTGGATATCCACAAGTCCAGAACTACCCATATTTATCCACAATCTTATGAAATGGTACAGAGATTACACAGCACTCTCCAAAAAATGCTTAGGCGTTATGTAAACGCACACCAACCGGCTTCACTCCAAACATGATCATGCTGGGGCGAGAAACGTCTACTCTCTGTTCATCATATATCAAATCCTCAATGGTACGAAAAAGTACACCTGCGTTTAGTTGACCAAAGAAGCTGAGAGAGCGAATAGAAGTTGCTCACGCTTTAGCATTGAATAATATCAAAGGTGCCATGCAGCGGCAAAAGCGACTTATGACAGGCATTTGTCGTGGAAAAGATTCAAAGCAGGAGATAAAGTATATGTGTTCTTTTCTCAACAAAACATTGCTTGTTCCCCAGGCTTTCTACTCACTAGAGGGGACCGTTCAAATTTTTAAATAAAGTGAGCCAAGTCACTCACAAAAGTGAACTGTGAGAAACGGACGTAAAAAGAATGTACATTGTGACCACATACGACTTTTGACATATTCATCTACTGACTAGAGAATCGAATCTTCCACATATCGCAGAGGTTACCGATTCGCATAAGGTTGTACAGGATATCTTAAATGTAGACTTGTCAAAACGATATAGCAACAAGATGGCGGACGAATCTGACAGCGATTCAACGGAATGTCAATTTGAAGAACCGACATGTTCCGTTTTGGATGGATGATTATATTATCGTTTAATTGAAATGATTTGTAAACAGTTTACTCTGTCAAGTTAATCGTTGTTAATCTATGCATCGTGTTAAAAGGTTGTGATTGAAAAGTTGTTTCATTATATTTATGTTTGTATTTAAATGCAGGAAGCATTTCTCGGTGGCGTGGTTAGTGTTGCGATTTTTTCCCTGATCATAAGACGGTCTTTGTGATAGGCACATCTGTATTGAAAATGGGGTGGTCCAGTTGCGAAAAAACTCACTGTGTAACTGGATAGGTTTCGTGGTACCACTGTATATAAGATCCGAAGGCGAGCTGATGAATAGATGGGAAGAATAAGTGAACAATAGTACTGATAAAAACTTTCACAAATTGTTCAGAACTGATTTAATATGTTCAGTAAATGTTAAACATCCAGCTCCAAGAATCAGGAAAATTATCCAGTGCCTAGTACATCTTCCATGATAGACTGTTAACACAAAATAGCGCAATTCACTCGACACAGCATCTTGAAGAAAGGCCGACAATTCCAATAACTCGTAAATACTGAAAGGAAATTATTGCAACTAATAAAAACATGTCTAATTAATGCATATATTTTGCATTAAAAGCAATCTCGCTTTACTGACCGATAATGAAACACAACAATAATATATTTTTCCCGAAAGAAAAGTCAACAGATTATATATAAATGTAACTCGCCAAATATGCATTCCGAACAGACAGAAAAAAAACAATGAAGCACATGGTCGACTATGACATACGTCGGTTTTACATCCAGGCAACGATACCTTTAGTTATTTACAAATGTTCACTTAAAGTGCGTATTGTAGCTGGTTGCAGACATCCTAGTGAAACAAGTGTCAAGCAAACAAGGCCTTACATATACACGTTCCAGTCGACGAGCGAACATGAGTGTGTTTAAACTTCTATACACATGGAACTTGGATATTTCTTAAGATAGTCCTGCTGTGACCAGTTTTGACTATCTCCCATGGCATGATAAGGAGCCGGCGATACGTACGTCCTAACAGCACCTCACATAGCCCAATACTCCAGCCTAAGACTAGCCACGGTTAAATGCTACTTACTGGTTTACACACGTCTGTTGTCCCCAAAATTAAATTTGTCGCACTGCAGAAAATTAAATCTGTACAACCGGTTCGGAATATCAGTTGAGAACTCGGTTATTTACTTTTAACAAATTTCGAGTCGTTACGGGCGGCAAAATAAAAGAAAACAAGGAAAGAATATAATTTATCTATAAATCTTGAATGTTTCGATGGTCAAATATGTTGCTTTAAAATAGAAATGAATTGCCGTCTTAAAGTTTGTATTGTCTTTCTTCACTTAGTCATTACTAGTACCAACAAAGACGTAGACAAACGCACATCAATGAAACAAAGACGGATTTGGAATTTTTCACTGAAGGAAAATCACGCCCTTGATGAGCATTGGAGAGAAAATTGCAGGAAACAAGCGATCCTGCACTTAAGGTGCAAAAGTGTGGATATGAATCTGATTCTATTTTATTATATTATTAAATGTCAGAAGACTTATATTGACGTAATAAATAGAACCTGTTTAGTATCCTAACACTTACGGACACAAGAACGTAGAGACAGAATCTCACATTAAATTATGCTGGCAATAAACAGCTCTTTTTCCATTATCAATTATCTGAATTGTTATGCACTAGTATGACATCTCTTTTATTGTTACTTTTGTGCGAATAATTTCTTAGTTGCCAAGCATGTAATTTGAGAAAAGGTAATTTGAGCCTATCTAGTCTATGGTCAGCATAACGTGAGACTTAACATAGATCTACAGTACTTAACTCACTGGGTAACGTACTTTGAGCCAATTATATCCATGTTTAATTTTGCAAATGTATATTGTGGAGTTTTTAAAACATTTGTTTTTTTCTTTATCATATCTCACATTCTTCAAGACTGCATCTTCATTATGTTACTATTGCTATTTATTAATTTTGATTATTTCATGTGGTCAAGAGAAGTCCTTTATTTATAATTTTCATTGATATCAGCTATCCAACAATATATGAAATGCGCAATGAATTATTTATAAATATAATAAGCATATATATGTCATATATGTATTAAACAGTGAATAATAATTAAGCTAAACTGCTGGATAAAAATCAGACAAGATCATTATCAATCCATTCTGGTTACGTTTTTAAACTTGGGACAACATGCCACTATCAAAAAATTGGATTTTATACCATTTTCAGAACATGCCGCCTAAAAAAAATGAAAGTAGAAATTGTGAAATTTTGATTTTCTTTACACTTTTAAGTCGCAAACTTTTCCAAAAAACAGGATTCTTGAAATTTAAATAATTCATTATTCGAGGTTACTTCGCCTTTCAAAATTCCTTGCTACACATAATTGTAATTGACAAGGAATATTGCATTAGAGCTTTTAAAAATGTTTACACAGGGATTTTATTACACTACTTTGTATTCTATGAAAATATATTATTTATTGAATATTACAAAACTTGGTCGTTTTTGTTCTTTTCTGCTGCTTAGTTTAAGACCATAGGGTCGTAACAATTCTAAACAAATTTATCAGAACTAAATGCATTTCTTAAGAACTAGTAAGAGTTTACTTGTTTCAGATCAAGTTATACAAATTATGT
Source organism: Venustaconcha ellipsiformis (assembly GCA_003401595.1). Classification (NCBI taxonomy): domain Eukaryota; kingdom Metazoa; phylum Mollusca; class Bivalvia; order Unionida; family Unionidae; genus Venustaconcha; species Venustaconcha ellipsiformis. The sequence continues at coordinate 11,527 of QKMX01351282.1, forward strand.
ATGAGCTCCCTACTGATAAATGCATATTCATGAGATAAGTTTATATCTGTCAGGTTGAATCCATACGTTACAATGACATTTTGTAAGTTTCATATTAAATATCAGAAATGTAACATGTATCCAAGGAAAAATATCTCATTGTCTTGTATTTAACAGAAGACACAAAATCAGCAGATATCCAAGCTAAGAAGAAGCCTTAAACATTGCAAAATAAGAATGTGACACATTCCTGTCAATTTGATTGTTTCAAGTTGATGATCATTCATTTAGAAAGAAATTTAACGTAATTGGCAACATTTGCAAAAAAAGCAATACTGGTGTCCTGCTACATTTGTAACATCAATGTAAACAATATGGAAATAAGATTTGTTTTATAGTATCTCTGTTTAACCAGTCATATTAACAGTTTGATAAAATTGTTGGGAAAAGGTAGCATTATAATATAATGCTGCATTCTATCTTGAGCTAGATAAAATTATATACTTTATATAATGCAAAAGAAGAAATATATGTAATGTTAAAATACAATTTCCATTGTTATCTGTTTTAAAATTAAGTATCACTAACAGCTTATGATAAATTGAATGTTTGTGAAAAGTTTCAGATGTAAGACATATTTTATGACATACAATTCTTGTATCATATCTTATTGGATCCTTTAAAACTTACTTTTTCAGATTTTCTTTCTGGCAGGACTTGGGATTTTGAAACATGAGTTATGGGCTTTCTTTCAACAAATCAAACAATATGTAGCAGCAGGAGTTTTACTTGTCGGGGTGTTTGCTGCGTTATCTGGGTATCCAGGAGGAGCAGTGTGTCTCTGGATTTGTGGAATTTTCTTGTTATTCATGTACGTAGAGCACACTTTGGAAACAGTTCAATAATTTCTCCTCAAGTTGTTTGTGAATGTTATGTTCTCTATGACGTTCTTTACCGTCTTTTGTTGGTACCATAAAAACCTTTATTTTAATGCGGTGCTGTTAAGCTTTAATGCATACACACAACATAGTCTAAGGCGTGTTATCTATGGCAAGAACTGTGAGAAAGTAGAAGAATATGTCATTCAGCATTTAATTTTCTAACAACGTCATATGCTTAGCCAAAGATTGTGTAAAATTCTCAAAATCTTCAAAAATCTTAGCATTTTGTTCAAATGGTAAATATTGACCATTATTTTAGCATAATTAAGAATTGAACATGTTAAACATCTCTTTCAGTTTTAAATGATCCTAATTGCAATTCTTCTCAGAGTAAATAAGAATAGAAATCTGCGATTCATGAACGAACTATAATACATTTAGTGTAATTGTGATCCGTTTGATATGAATTTCTGCAAATATTATTAATGTATTATTAAGCAATCATTAATGTGAGTTAAATGTATAGTTATGAAATATGATGAGTACAATAATCTTGCATGGTATGCCCTCCTGCGATAAAATGCGACCTCTTTGATGTGAGCTGCATCTAGTGATATTTAGCCAGGAAGATCCTACATTTTTAAACAATTCCAATTTACGCAAAAACGTTCTGACCTAGTATTTTACAAATTTATTGTTTATCTTCTCTGTCTTGATTTATTTGCACTATTTGAGCATTACTGGTCATAGACCAAGAGAACTTACTGGATGGTCTATTATCCGTCGTCCATCGTCTGTTGATATGTTAGCACAAGTTATCGCCACTCCCCGTGAACTGATTGGAAGATTACCGTGAAGCACTACATACACATTCGTCCCAAGGTCTGGATGGTCCTAAATACTGCTGCTCAGATATCCAGATATCTTGAAAATTTTGTCATCGCTACTTTTCCTGCATGTATGGTCATATAAACATGGGTTTTCACGAAAAGACTTTGTATGATGTGTAGTCTATCCAAAATGAAAATGGCGCGGATCATACGCTTTATATGGCCGCTACGTTAGCCATCTTTATCATTTTGTTTCGTTATTGCTCCTGATCTGACAGTCATATATACATGGAGTTTCCATGTACGTTCATACGTAATGTATATCATTGTATTCATTACAAAAGCGGGTCTCGTGTATTACATAGTCGAGTCATAGCATTTAACTGGGCGTTCGTGGGGAATCGTCAAAGTCAGAGATTTTGTGTAACCCGGATAATGCGAGTGATAGTGACATTAGTCCGAAAGACGCAACCGGTTTACTCCGCGTGAGTTGCCAAAGGTTCTGGACCAGCAGGTCCAAGGGATAAGGAGGCTTTTCAGGGATCCTTCGACAGACTTGGAAGAGCCGAGCATGTGAAGTTGTTTCTTCATTTGATGGGAACTATGGAATCGGAAATAGTTCGTGCCAGTCAATTGCACACCACAATAAACATATTCAAAATCTTTTCACTAATTCTCTTGAATAGATTGTCATATCTACATTGGGTTTTCAACACAAGTCTTTAAATGTTGTCCAGTTTGTCTTATATGAAACTTGTACCAGTCTTACATTTAATGTGGCTGGCATAGTAGTTAATTTGAAAATCTTATTGATAAAAGAGGGTTTCGAAACAAAGCGATTAAAAAGAAGAAATGGTGTAATCTTGAATTTCTTCTCGGCCATTGGAACGTTAGTGAAATCAGTTGGTGAGCACGTGTACTCGATTTTCACCGTCCAGCTGCCAACTTTCTCATATATGTATATGTATGTACCAGTACATGATTCACTGCAAAAATATTAAATGTCTAATTACTGTATTTCCATTTTAATAAGCATCAATTTAACTCCGTAACTGCATCATTAAAACCCGTAGAGTCATGCCTCCCGCCATCTGATCTTTTAGAGCTAAAAAGTAACAACTGAGATATTTATTATGTTAACTGACTTGTTTGGACATTGCAAGATACGTTACAAAGCACAACGCCTCTTTGTTTCTATTTCCAATCTTCTTCCTGACTGCCTGTATATGATCGAAGTCTTTTATATCAACACAACGTTACATTGTGTGTGAAGGATTAGTGCCAGATGCATGAAAAATTGCATAAACGTTGACCCATTTTTGAGGTGATGGCGTTTTACTAGTTTCATTTCACCTTTAGATTTAGTTTTATTTAGCTCGCAAAACATTATGACATATTGTTATGCAAAATATGTCATAGTAATCTCTTTCAAGCATCTTCATAAAGTAACGATGACATGACAACTGAAGTTAACGATGTACTAACAGAGCAGTTCGTCAATAATCTCATTAAAATGTTTAGTGAGTTAATGGTGTTCCTATGATGTTGTTTTAGGACTGTTTATATGTAATGAATTATTTAGTATTAATTACCGTAACCTAGACACATAACCCAAATATCCGGCAAAAAAGTTAGGTCACAGTGATTATTTTACAAGGATGTTGTGGACACTCTTGAAGATTCAGCTGTATTGTCCAACATATAGCAACATGTCCAGGAAAGCAATACAAGTAGCTTGAATTTACCATAGGTAAACTAGTGCAAATCTGTGTTGATGAGGCGCGACCTTTTACTACTTCAGTGATTCAGTCAATATTGAATAGTACTGGTAACTACACAATATTAGATTGAACAATATTGAATGCATTTAAAATTTCATGAAAATATTGAACCGGATATTGTATGCTGCATAGCTGAAATGGTGTCAATGGAGACAGCAATCAAAGCATCATATAGATCTTTCTTTTATTTGAAACACGTAGACATAAAACAATATCTGAAAGATGATTTAAAAAAGTTTAAGTAACAAAATGGTACAATTTTTTATGCAAATTAAGTATTAAAATAAATACTCAGAGATTTTATTCGGTATTAGATAGTTTCGACTTTTTGCAGGATGTAGTTTCAAGATGTAAGTACTTAACTAAATATTAAAAAGCAATGGTTTGACTTTGCTTTCTCTTAAACCGCCACAGTTATAGTAATTGGTGATTTGTTCTTTTGTAAGTAATTACTTTACGATTCTGCTAATATCGTGTATACTCGCTAATAAGTTTATCCAAATGCAAACCTCAGACTTAAATCTGGATCCATCATTTGGTTAGGAGTAATCAGTAGAACAAACAGCAAAGACCCTGATATGCAGGCACATTATGCGACGGCAGATCAGGTCGTATGTTATTTGTAGTTGGACTTGACTTATAAGCGAGCACATGCAGCACTTCACACTTAAACATCTTGTTTTTTGTGTATTCCAGGATTGATTTATTTTTGTCGCCAAATTATACACTTTTTGATATTGACTGATTTGTTAAAATGTTTAAATCATTAGGCGCTTTATTGAGCTTCATTTGATACAAAGGCACCTTGTATGGTTTTGGATGAATCCTTTTAAATGAAGTTTTAATATAACATGCTGATAGTAATTATATTGGCTTATAAATGCTAGTTATCATTTAATAACTTAGCAAACATGTTAACATACAAATTAATCTCTGATTTAAGATGAATTCTTTTTGCAAGATACTAGACTGTATAATACCAAATCTTAGGAAATTTTTTTAATGCAGCATTTCCAGGTGAGGGGTTGTAGAAGATAACATAACTTTGCTTCTTTGCAATTTTCGTCAATTTGCTTTTTGCGAATTTTTCTTTATATAGATAAATAAATCTATGTAAATCCAAATTACCTGAGCAAAGCTTTGCTTGTTGATGGGTTTCTAACCGAATATCTCTATGTATCCACCATATCAGCGCAGGAGATCCAAAGCTTTGGCACTATCTGTCCCTCACGCATTCTAGCTGGTTAGGTCCATCGTAAATTAATTTTAGTTCAATAGCTTTGAAGGACTTAAAGGAGTGAAATCAAATTTTGCACGAGGCTTTAAAGTTAAAGGCCTTGGTCAAATTCATTCTTTACTGTCTACTGGAGAAATGTTGTGGAGTCCAGGGTTTTATTTCAAGTAGAAAATTCCATATAAAGTCGTTGAGAAGACAGTAGTTTATTGCCAAATTTTACTGATTACTGCTATTAAACAAGAATTAACTTGAACATTCTCACATATCTTGGCTTTAATTCCTAACTGGGAAGTAGCAAACAATAAATTTCTGGCATTAAATATATTCAGAAAGTTAACGTAAATGAAGAAATTTCTTATACAAAGTTATATGAAGAAATTAAAATATATATGGGTAAAGAGTAATTGCAGGGGATATAATATTTTGTCACAGCGATATACAGATAGGACACAGTTATATAGCTCAAATAAATCATCAACTATTTAACTATATGGATAGAGATTTGTGTACTGTTCGTTGTCAGTTTATTGCATATATACATATGCAAACAAATTGACAACAAACAGTGCAAAACTAGTATCTAACTACCCTGGGCACTTTCAACTCTTAAGGAGTATTTTTCAAAGGCATATACAAAACATAGACAAAATA
>QKMX01351285.1:73896-89068 GCA_003401595.1 Venustaconcha ellipsiformis
CAGTGTATTTAGAATTGTTTCTCAGGATAGAATGGGTTAACAGAAGGTACATAACTTAAAATTACAGGAGCCATGAAAATTGGGCCCTTGATTATTGCAACAGACAGGTGCAGTGATTATGATAAAAAGTTGTACCCAGTCTATGTAAGAGACTTTGACAACAAGGCAAGGTCATAGTGCTCTTCTTTCATTACCAGGATTAATAGAAGATTCCACTGGATAAAACACTTTCCAAATGTTTGATAATGCAATGAATAAACACAAGTTCGCATAACTGTTTGGTGTTTAAAACTGATATTGTATCAGTGATGACTGGAAATCATAGAGTTGCATTCTTTATTTTGAAAAATGTCTCCATTATTGTACATATTGGGTTGAACGTCATAAGCACCTTGCTGGAGGAAAGGCTGCAGATAAATTAGGAAAACTCCTGAAGTATCGGTTGGCATTTTACCCAACAATGTGTCGTGCGGGCAGAGTTGATGTGTAATGACACATTATTTCCCAGCTAAAAGACCCAATAACTGGAAGATTAAAATTTCCTCTTTGTCAGGTTATGAAAGGAATATAAATTCTTACCATTATAATGCTGAGAGAGATCAGTATTGTTAACAAAAATCCATACTCTGTAAGTCATGACTTGTTGCTCTGCTAGTGTGCAAAGTATTCATAGTCTCAGCTGGTACAAAGTTTTTTGAAATGCAATATGAGAGTCTGCAGATTTTTAAAGCTCAAAGGTGCTATATCTGAAAACTTAAGCAGTAATTGATGTTAAGAAACCAGAGGGGTAAACAAATTTTGTATATGTTTGCACTGAATTTTTTAATGTTATATGTGTATTACTCTTTTCCTGCTTGGATTACTCTTTTTGGCCACATGGATTGCACTTTTTCCTTTTCGTGGGTTTGCATATATGCTGAAGCACCACACCTAAGTTGATCATTCTTGAATTTTCAGTTTGCATTTGAAAAGGAAATAATATAATGTTGAGCTGCAATGAATGCAGTTAAATTTATCAAGTTTGAATCAAAATATGTGAAGGTTGGAGAGTTAAGTCATTGCTGCATGTATCATTTGGGTCACAAGATTGCTTCATTAATCTAGTTACTGCTGAATTCACACCATATTGGTATCATTTATGTGACATTTGTCGAGCCAATTCAATGTCGTATTGTTTCAGCATATCTGAAACTGATGACCTGTTAAAGAAACCTTTTTTTACCATTTCCCTTTTTGGTATGTGAAATTAATGAAAAGGTATGGTGATCTTTGCTATTGACTTGGTATTTAATGATGAGAAGACAGTTTTAACCATTATTGACAATGGTATCCTCCTCACCAAATCAGCTTTAAATTTTAACCTTGAGGTTTTGCTAATAAATACTTCAGCAATGATTCCGACAATAAAATCTTGAGACCTTTGAATTTGTGTATTTTTATATTAACATATTTCGTTTTATTGATGGGTCATAATTTTGTGCAGTTCTACACCAATTACTCATTTGTACTAAACATTCTGGTTTCATCAGTATGCATCCTACAAATGGACCCTTTCTTGACCAACCTCTTTAGAGAGAGGGGGCAGTCAAGTTGCAGGACTTGGTGATCAACCACTTTTGATGTCTGGGGTGTTTAAATGGCTAGTTACAAGATCCCTGTATTCCGAATTGTCAAGATTTTTACTCACAAAATAAGTGATTTCCATTAGCATGGCTTCACAATGGAGAGAGCTGGTTGCTGCCAAAGCTGTTTCCATGTTTGCCCTGGAGACTTGCATGTAAGGCAGCAATTCTCATCTCAAGTGTTCATGGGTTTGAGTATTGGGCTTCAAAAATGTTGATATGTGAGAATGTTTGCCAATAGCTTCCTTTTGATCAGTGGTAATACAGAGTGGAAATCTGTAAAGAATGTACAGTATTGTTAATTAAACACCAAATAGTCCTAAAAGTTCTAATACAAATCCAGATGTTAAGTTTGAAATGAATTCTGGTTATCTGAATAAATAACAATATTGAAGATTCTGATCTGCCAGCAGACATGCATTCTAGTGATGTAATCCAAAATGACTTTGAACAAATTCACATTAATTTCAACATAATGATTTAGTCTGCATATATTAAAAAGTGAATAGTGGAAATAAATAAATCCTTCTAAATTCAACAAAAACTGATCCCACTTCAGATGTAAAGATAGGGATGAGCGATATCACTCTTAATATAAAACCTTAAGATGCGCTTAAAGAACGAGAATTAGGGTCATTATCCCATCAAATTCATTTCCAAAATATTCCAAGTTGTAAACAAGATAAAGACTTGTAATACAAATTAGTAAAAAAAAAAAAAAAAATCATGTTATATTGTTTAAATGCCATTTTTTCCAGCACAAGATAAGCTATGCATGGTGTCCAATATTAATGGTGGATGAAGAACCCGGGAAACCCCCGGAATGAACAACCACCAACCCATGAGAAGCTACTGGCAGGCTTCCTCAAATACACACATTGGCTGAACCCGAGACTCAAAACTTATGCAGACAAATGTGAGATGGCAATGATCCATTACGGTGAGCACTTTAGACCACTTGGGGTCCCAGTAAAGGAACGTGTAAAACAATAGGTGCACCAGGAATTTCAAAGGGAAACACCAATGTTCTGCATTTCAGGATCAAGTAGACATTTTTTCCTCTATTAATAATGATTTTGAATATTTAATCTATAGGGAAATATAAGCTGTGTATTGTGCTGTTAACAAAATAAATGCCACTGGTGGCGAGGTAGGCTCTAGACTACTTCTCGAGGTGAATTGCACAATATAGATCTATATAACAGACAAATACAAATTAAATGTACACAGCATTTTACTTGTAAAAATTAAATTTGATTGTAATTAGATTTTTACAATAATTTGCTATTTTATTTTTTAAATGTTAATCATGGACAGCCAGTTTTTATTCATTATTCTACTAGTTCCCAGATGTTCTGTACATATATTTTTTTCATGTTTGGTATATTGTGGTCTATCTATTTAGCCCTTCCATCACTTATTTCTTAACACTTTAAATTGGGGAGGGTGGAGAAAATTCTTCTCCATCGTTGTGGGGTGGGGGTTTGGTGAAAATTCTTCTCCATCTTGCTTTTTGGACAGTTTAATAGTCTGTTTTGATATATTATCAATTGTAACTGAGAAAATATCTCACTATTGTTGTTGATGATGGACATTCATTTGGCTGGAATAAAACTAAGAATTGTTGCATTTTTCATTAGATGTTGGACTATGCAGATTTGATGCTTTGTGTTCCTGTTAATGGCTGAATGCTAGATTTTGTGCGATAAATGAGCAAGAAAGTGCGTTATTGTTCCAGCAAACTTGACTATAAGATACATGTTTACACTCTTAAGCATTTTTTTTTTTTTTACTAATGTAAGTGGCACCACAAAATGAAATTAGACGAGAAGTTTAAATTGTATGCACAAGATATCAGACTTTAGACTGAATGAAAAATGCTTTCATATTTGTATACATTACTGAAGAAATAGTTAGGTATGTGACTGTTCAGTTGAATTGTTCAGATGAACTGCTCATCTGAGGTATTGGTAATTTCCTAATGTTAATATCGGGATTTTCAGAGAGAACATTTTGCTAAAATAACTTTTCCATTTGTGTAGTTGCAATTGATTTAAGATATTGTTGAAAAATATTTTATTGGTGATACTCCCAGATATTCTGTGAAATATTTTCAGTTTCAGAAAACTACTATTAAACATTTCAATGAAGAAGTGATCATGCATCTGCTTGGCTTAGATTCTGACCTGTTGAAATTTAGTATCGTCCAATTTGAATCTTGACTACTTGGTAAATAGACTAATATCCAGGGATTGTTTTATTATGAGCAAGTATGATTATTAGTGCAATCTATGCACATTCATGATGCTCTCATAATCAGTTGGCTGAGGATATGAACACTATGAAATCATATTTCTGATTTTGATCAAATTTGGTAATTAGCGTTTTATTGGTTTGACTATGAGGAAGATGCAGGATTAATGGTGTAGTTTTCTATCTGATTGGTTGATCTTGTTTCCACTCAGGAGTGTGAATTTAGATCTTTGTTTTAAACTTGCAAATAAGCTTATACGGTTTTGTCTTGGGGTTCTGCCATTGGTGAGATCTGCATATGTTGAGATGCCTTTGCAACCGATTTACTGAGTGTTGCTTTATATGGATCTAGATTCATCGTCCATTTTCATTTTTAAACAGTACACTGCATAATAACATATTTGAGTTTGGTACATGTCTACAAAATTTGAAGTTTAGGTCAGTGGCTTCAATATTTATATAACAGATGCTTGTGTAAGAATTTATACTAGTAAATAGTTTTATTTCCATCATGCCAAAGATTTTTCAACCCTCATCATGAGCTCACTTAGTGGAAAGGTCAGCTGTTTAGTTTGATTATTCTTGTGAGCTTTATCAGGTGCACATGTGCCTCTTGTTAAGTAGTAATCAAACGAGCAGCTTATAACATTGTAATGGTAATGTTTCTCAAAGTAATTTGAGAGCTTTCCTTTGGTATTCCATTCTTTGCCAGTAAAAGTAGCTTTTCCTTTTTGCAGATCCAACAAAGTATTTTGGTTGTGAACTTGGTGCACAGACCCAGTTTGATTTAAAAAATGATCGCTACATTGTCAATGGCAATCATGATGCTGCAAAACTGCAAAATTTGCTTGATGGCTTCATCAAAAGGTTTGTCCTTTGTCCGGAATGTTCCAACCCCGAGACCAACCTGGTGAGTATTGGTAGCATGTTGCAGTGTTTCATCCATTTATTGCTAGAAAAAGAGAGAATAGTGAGCTATTTTATCGTCTTATAAAGATTAAAAAAGTGCTCGTTTCTTTCAGATACATATATTACATTTCATATAACTGTAATTGGGCATGTTTTGCTATCGATGTATCCCAGTTAACCATTTAATTTCTACACAATAAAGAGTTGTCCATGAACCTTTATTGGCAAACTTTGTGATCAGCTTTTATGTGGATAAAAAACTTTCTCAGATGAGATGAAGAATGGTTTCCACTCTATATATTGAGATCTTTGCCAGCTCTTGTTATGCAAATTCGGACAAGTGTAGGGATGAAAATTCATACAAGTGTAGGGATAACCTATTTTTTTCATTGAAGTTTGACATCAGCCAAAACATTAACGATGCATAAGCCATCTATTTAATGATACTTCCAGATATTTATATCCAAATGTAAAAATGTGTCTAAATATGGTAATGGTATGTGCATATCTAATCTTTCATTCAAGCAGTATATGAGCTGAATCCAAATTTCTCATCTTGAAGATGCCATGTTTTTAGCACAGAATCCAGATTTTTAAAAACGTGCAGTCAAGTGAGCATCTCTAAAGTCTACAAAGGTTGTTATTGATCTGTACATCTGACATTCTGTAAAGTCTTGTCACCATTTCAGTGTTGAAGTTTCATTGTATTGGTGAAAACAATAGATGCAAGTCTGCTTCTTTTCAGAAAAAGCACTGTACTTGGTTCATGTAATGGTTCCAGGGATCTCCCTGGCATGAGCTTCGATGAGTTTGCATAACTAGTATAATGGATGTCGTTAAACTGAATTCATTTTTGGATAGGCCCTCTGTATCACCATTTGAATTGTAATGTTTGATTTGCTCCAGAAGTGATATAAAGATTTGCTCAGCCTCCCAAAGTTTCATATGGGTCATTGTTTTCTTAATTTTACTTTGTGTTGTATAGCAATGTGGGCTTTAGTTGGCTGCAAGCTCCTTCTGGTCTACTTTTTATCTTGGGAGATCCCTGAAGTTTTAAAACATTTCACTGAAAGCAAATGGTCAAATGACATCTTTCATCTTTAATGTTTGACTTAGATGCAGTTTATAAGAGACACATGCAAGATTGTTTTACATGGTGGATAAGAATGTTGGAAATCTGACTTGTTCCCTTTGACAAAGACCATTTTGTCCCTGACCAGTTGCTTCGTCCTAAATATTGCACTGAGACTTTGAGTGTTTTAATAATACAGGAATGGAAACATTAATGTTAAAAAGCTAAATGATTAGATTGTCAAACTGTATGTATAGTCGTGGGGGGGGGGGACAATTGATGCCCAGAAAGATTCCAAAGTCATGGTCATCATTGTCAAAGATAAAAGTTTTTTTAGTTGATATAATCATTGTTTTCATTGCATATGATTTTAAAACAAAAGTTGTATCTGTGGACTTAGGTTGTCAATGCAAAAGCCGAGATGATTAAGCAACGCTGCATTGCATGTGGACATACTGGAAATGTGGACATGAGGCACAAGTTGACTACTTTCATCTTGAAAAACCCACCTGATGTTGTAAGTAGGATACAGTATTACATTCAAATACACTTTTATTTCAAGCATATTCACTTTTGTACAAGTATTGTCTACTTTAGGAAATGTGTCATTTAGTTGGAAATATTCAGATACCAATGATATAAAGATTTAGTTATGTATCTTGCTTTTTGTTTTGTTTGGGACAAGACACCTGAATACACTTGTCTAAACTTTGACTTGTATCCATTCCAATCATATGGTTTTGTCTTGTGTATTCACACACAAAAAGGCAAGAGTGAAATAACTGGTCACTCTTTATCTACCTTTTTTTTTTTTCTGTCAAGGGCAGTAGCTTGGAATGGGTTTAATAGCACCTACACCCTGGGAAAATTTTGAGACACTGTACATGCATGTTGTACCAGCATTTATGAAACTGTAAGTTGATGCATCTTAACAAATACTATACCCTTGCCACAGAAATATTTCGCTGATCCAAATTTCCCACATCACCGACTTAAGTTTGTTTTAAATGTTTCATTCACTGTTCATGCTGAAATCATCAAACAGATGACTGTATTGTCTCCATTGTTGCCATGTGATTATAACTATTGCACACTGACCTACATTTCATGTTTTTCTGGCTCGGGTCATGCTTTTGTATTTTCTCCTGGCCATATTGTTTTTTTTCTTTGACCCCATAATATATACTGTTGAAATTAGAATTATTATCTTCTGAATATGATCACATCGACAAATCGGTACACACTTCACTATTCCCCATTTTACCTTTCGCCTGATTTTTCATGTAATGTACATTCAAAATCTTCTGCAAACAACTAATATCCATTCTGTTTATTCCCATGGCAGTTTGGTCATCATTTAAGGCATACATATTGACAGGTCACTTTGATCACCAATTTTTGTTCTTGTTGCTGACTGCATTGTAAAGACATGACAATATTGAACAAAACGTTTTGCCTTGCACATTTAATGGATTTAAATGAAAATTTGGTCCTTTGGTCATTTAAAGATGTACGCATTGACAAACCTTTGTGCTGCCATGATATTTGTAAAATGTGGAGTCATTTTTCACCGAATGCTGGATGCAGTTTATGAATGAATTTTGTGATCATAGGTTGTTGTAGAACATTATGCTAATCGTCAGATGTACATGTTGACTAGTTATTTCACTCAAACTATTTTCAGAAGAGTTGTGCATTTTTGTTTTGCTGTATATTATGTGAGCATACTCCTAACCATTGCACTAGTTTTATTATCTCCACTGACCTTGTATTACTTGGACATTATGGATGCCATAGTGAAAATGGTACTGATCTGATATGGCTACAAAACAGCACAAGTCTTGAAACTGTTGCTGCTACTCTCCTGAACAGAAAGTGGTATTGACATGGTATTTTTTCCAGAAGAATTCGTGATTTTTTGTTGGGTCCTCTATGAAAATTGTGCCAATCTGACTCTAGAAAATCATAATGTTTCTCCAGAAGAATGGATGGGTGAATACCAAGTAGGGGTTTTGATTAAAAGTACATCTAGGTGGCCTTAAAGGAAAATTGTGGCCATTTTAAACATTTTGTTTGTATCCTTTATTAAATGGAAATCTGTTCTGACAAAAGGTTTTCATCATTGGAGTTTTTAGTGTCTAGTTAATAATAAATGTAAATGGTGCAAACTGACTTTCCATATTGCCACAATGGTGGCCATCTTGAACATTATTTCTACCCTTCAATGGATAACTATATGAATGGGTTGTTTTCACTAAACAAATTGTCATCTAATTGGTCTTAAATGAAAATGGTGCCAGTTATACATCCCATGAATATCTTTAAAATCACTCACAGTAATTCCTGATTGGATGGATTTATATGTAGTTTTTAGCAAATTAATTTTAGTGACGTCTGCTTGTTTCAAGAAGTAAATAGTTTCAACTCTGCAACTAATTTTAAAAAATGTGCATGAATATGACATGGTTTCATCAATTGGCAGTTAAAAGGAAGAAATAGTTTCAGCTAAAACGGCAACTGAAGACTACATTGTTTTGTAGATGATGGTTGTATATTAAACTCTGCTCTTTATTTACAGGATCACATGACTCCTACCCCAACTAAAGGGGGAAAGAAAGAGAAGAAAGATAAGGACAAGAAATCTAAAAAGCTGGTGAATGGGAAGGTGGAGAATGGACGTGGAAGCCCAGAGTCTGGCATTGAGAAAAAGATAGATCAGAGGGCTAACATGGATGCACCACCACTGGTATTTACATTATTATGGAGAAACTTGAAGATTTTATTAATTTTAATAAAGTGCTTTTGCACAAATATCTGCATTATTTACACTGGTATCAGAATGGTGAATGAGTTTGCAAACTTTGAAAAGACAATAGTATAGTGTATATAAAGCTTCTCAGTCATTTTCTTTATCCAGGAATGTCAATTTTTTTGTTTTGACTTTGGTAATATTTGATTGTATTTTGAGATGTACGTTTTGAACAATCATTGTGGGTTGGGGAGGACAATTATCATTCTGTAACCTATGTGCCAAGTCTATTTAGATGACATAAAGGCTTTAATGGGTGATATCTTTTTGAATGCACTATTCTGAATTGTTCGAATTTGTTAATAATGGAAGTTTTTATATTTCAGACACCTGAGAAGTCGGATGAAGATGATGACTGGGGTGTTGGTCTTACAGAGGATGATATGAAACTACGTATGGATGAGCTTAGTGGGGCAGCTAAAAGCATGGCTCTGAGTGATGACTTGGATAAAACAGAAAATCAGAGAATGGATATTTTCTACAACTTTGTCAAGGTAATGAAACTCAAACTTCAATATTTATTGATATTTATATCTAATATCTAAAATAGTTCATTTTCATCTCATCTGGCAATGGGTTGGGATGGCAGTATGCAACTCTAGCCATTAAAATTCTCAAATGCATTAACCATCTTGTGGCTATATGCATCTCTACAATGAAGATGTTGCAATTTTCTTCCTCATTGTTTTTTAACAGATTAATATTTTTAGCACCAATTTCACAGCTCAAGTATCCTAAAAAGAGGCATCCATTAACTTTGAAAGATTCTGCTACTTGTTTGTTTGTGACAATTTTTCAAAGGACATCTTAAAAAGACGAGCGCTTCTCAAATAATAATTTGCATCTGAAACTGTTAACAGAAAATTTGTTTTCTATGTGCCTGCGTTTGTAGGTTTTTCAAGAGTATTAAACACTAAGGGCACTATCAGTTTGTTTACTATATGAATACATATATTCTTGATTGGTTTAAAGTCAGGATGTTGGATCATGGCACTGGGACATTGGTGCATTGCTGATTAATGCATCTGTAGTATAGAGTGCATATAGTTGAATTGATGCTGGTAATATCATGTCCATTGTGAGTTTCATTAAGTTTTGAAGGATTAGCTAGACTGTCACCAAATTTGGAATGGGGCCATGTTCTAAAAAGATCTTTATCAAATTCCACTTTTACTTTTTCTGCTGAAGAAAACTTTGAGGTCCAACGTTTCAAGTTTCAGAGTTTGGTAAATTTTATATTGAGCATTATGTTATGAACATGTGTCAAATCTTGTTCAAACATTTGCTCTTTTTTTGTAAATTTTTTAAAAAGCCTCATGGTTTGTTGTGTTCACTTTTTCCATGCAAGTTCATTTCTGCACAGAAGCTTTGGATGACCTAAGAAGGCTGTAACTAAATTTGGTTTGATGCTTTTAGGTGTATTGGAGTCGAAATTTCATTTGTTTTTATCAACATTCAGTTGCAGTGCTTGATTAACTTGTAAGTTTATTTTGCATCATTAATATCATGACATTTGAAAGGATGCAATAGATTTTTATTGTCTGGTTTTATACTGTAGAGAGAAATCTGTTCAAGTTCAGTTTTCATACATGAGTCTCAATCCTTTATTAATTATAACAAGATCTATGTTGCGCCATGAAGTTAATTTCCAAATCATTTTTCAAGAATAATTGGACGGAAAACCAAATACTTGTCAAGTTTTATATTTAAAAGACCTTTATAATTTCTGATTTTTACTTTTTGCATGTGAATAATTATACATTTGTGTGATGCCTTTGTTGTAAGTATCTAGACTGGTTAATATCCCATCATATGAGATAAGGAAAAGTTGTATCATAGGGATTAAAGAAGCAAGAAGCAGTCGGTTTCTAACGCGAAAGACTACTAGTGTGTTCATGAGTCATTGTGTTCTATCTTTTGGTATAGTATAGCATTTTTATAGCAATATAATCAGTAGTGAGAACATGTCAGGTAGGTGTTTCCTGTACAGAGTTCAGAATTTACAAGAGGAATAATTGATAACATAGTCCATGATGAGCTCATTCATTTTCGTTTTATCTTCATGTTTCTGCAAATTTGGAAATTAAAATGAATATGTATCATTAGAAAATCTTGGACTGCCTGTTTTTACAAAATAGGATCTGTGGTCTACCTTTGATTTTGTTTTGAATTCAGTTTTGTTGGCTCTAATAATAATACTTTGATGTTTTAAGACCAAGCGTGACAGCGGGAGTCTGGCTGGTGCAGACAAGGATATATTGACTGAAGCAGAGAGACTGGAGATAAAGGATAAGTGCACACTGGTCCTGGTGGAGCTACTATTTGATGAGAAGTGTCTACAGCAGATTAAACAGCACAGAGTGTTGTTCCTGAGGGTAAATAACACTTGTTATAGGTTCTCAATTGTGGGATGGGGTGCAGGTCTTCTTGTTGGCAATGAACAAGACAAAATGTTTTACATTCTGCCTTAATGCTCCTGTTATGCTTATCTGGCTGTAAAGACTGAGAGGGCTTGTAGGATGGTTCTGTATCTGATGTGTGTCATGCATTTATTTTAAACCATTTAAATCACAACACCTACATCAACCAAAGTAGGCAAAGAGTGTCTTGGTATAGAGACCTTTTAAATTTGTACAAATGATATAGATCCACCATCAAATTTGGCAGTGTAGTCATCACAAAAAGTCTGAACCTTAAAATTGTCTCACAAACTGCTGTACAAAATTTGGCTAAATCTAATGGAAATTGAACTTAATTCTTTTTTTGTTTTTCAGGTTTGTGCATTGTCATAATTGGTCACTGTTTCTCAAAATATAAGTACATTTAAACATTGTGCCTTTTTGGCTATCTACATGCAGCTTGTAAGTATTCTAACAAAAAGTAAATGGATCCACACAAAATGTCATTCCATCACACTTTTTATAAGTCAGTTTCTTGTTCAAGGACACCACAGTAGCTGCCCCTTGCTGTGGATTCAAATCCATTTAGACCCATTTGAGTTTGATGGATGAATCTTGGTGTTTTCATACATCATCACTAGAAAATGTCGAAGCCATGGCTCAGTATTTTGATTTTCCGTCAAAGTTCACATTCTGGCTACATAGCCAGAGATCTGCTACACATTGGGGTTCTGTCTTGATGGTCAAGACTGGCACAATGTTTTAACTTTTCAGTTGTGTTCTTCCACTATTTTGGAGCCTTTTGAGAGTAAGGAATAAGAATTTTTATCCTGTCATAGGTCATCCTTAAAAGATGTGAACCACCTTGAGATTCATGTCTTAAAGTTTAAGGTAATAGGTTGGTATTGTAGGTTTGCATCACAAATGCTTATTTGCTTTCCATCTTTAGAGCTGTTCAAGCAAAAAAATATGGAGATTGGTACAATGTCACTAGAAGACAACACGTTGGATGTTTG
The DNA here is from genome assembly GCA_003401595.1 of Venustaconcha ellipsiformis. Lineage (NCBI taxonomy): Eukaryota > Metazoa > Mollusca > Bivalvia > Unionida > Unionidae > Venustaconcha > Venustaconcha ellipsiformis. The sequence continues at coordinate 85,977 of QKMX01351285.1, forward strand.
GGGCCTTATCTTTGGAATCAAGGTCACAGGTCAATATTTTGACATTTTTACTTGTTTAGATTGTGAAAGCTGTTTTAATATAGATGAATTATTGTACATTATGCTTCTCAGTTTGGCATTTCGCTTCTCAGTTTGGCATTTCGTGTACCACATCTTATTAAGCTCAAGGTCACTGCTCAGTATTTTCTTAAGCCCTATTTGCACTTTATTTTTAATGCCCACTGAGGTGGGCAGTGAACTTTGCACTTCCTTTGTTTGCCCAGTAACTTCACAATGCTTTCTTAGAGATTTCTTTATCGTCTTTAGTGATTGATGTTTCCATGGTAGGTGAGGAACATATCCTTAGTGAATTTTATTTGTTTAAAGTAGTGGTTTTTTGTGTGTTAAGATTTTGAAAGCCATAAATACGTCTCATTTTTAATATCTGATATCGTTCTTTTTACAGGCATAAGGGACCTGATCTAATAACTTTCTTTTTTGTAGTTCTGCCACGGACACCAAAAGGCACAAAAGTACCTGCTAGGTGGATTTGAGCAGCTGGTTGGCAAGGTTCACAAGACACTGATGCCCAAGATCCCCCATATCCTTAAGGAATTGTATGACAATGATATTCTTGATGAAGAGGTCATCATAGAATGGGGAAAGAAGGTAAATTTCAATTTGATTCCACACAGGCATTTCACCACATCACCCAGCACAAGTACGTGTTGTGGGACATCCACTTATTTTTTAATTCTATCCATTTGAGATATCTTCGTGAACTTGTCTTGTGTGTCATCTGAAGAACCATGAGATATCTTTCCCCATATGATGAAAAGTTATTTATACATTATGCTGAAAAGCATTCTCATTGGTTCATGTCATGATGGAGTGTGCGGTTAGGAATTGAGGCCTTGGATTGTCTTCGGGGGGAAGACCTGGATTGATCAGGAATACACTTTTCGGGAGTATATTGGCAATTCGTGCATAAATTTCGAATATTTTCTTCTCTCACCAGTAGTTTTCATGAACAGTATTGATGTCCTGATACCTTGTGTTAATGTATTCTTTTTTTCTATTTATCTAACTTTAAAACTACATACAGGATTTTTGTAAAATCTTATGAACATATGCATTAAGGTTATTATGACTTCCTCTCCTGGTGTTGGTGTAGCAGAGTTGGTTCAGAGTGCCAGTGTATTTATAGTAAATATTATGGTAGTAGTCGGACATGTTCATGATGGTGCCTGCCCCCCTCCTCCCAGCAAAATTCCTTTGTAAATGTTCTTGTAATAATAATTTTGCCTTTGGCGGTCAGCAGTGTGTTTCCTAAACAAACATTGGTTTCTTCCAGCTTCAAGTGATCACTAGTAATGTATCTACATTAACCATTCTCTGTATGCAAACTGAATGTTTGCTTCACGAGAAAGGCGTTGTTTAGAAAATGGAATATCAGGTGAATCAATGTGCAAACAATTCTTGTCTAGCTTGTACTCAAACTCCAGTCCCATTGACAGTATAAATCAAAGTTGGAATATCAAATAACAAACTGAGGTAATTTTTGTAATTAGGTTGAGGATATAAGTAATTTGTTTCAAGGAAAGTTGGAAAAAATTTTTGTCGTTGCAGCAGAAATTGAAGTCACCTTTGTCAGTGTAATATGTATAGTTAGTTTTGAAAAAACACCTTGGAGAAGAGTTTCATTCTTTTTTCATTTGGGCCAGGGGTCAATCAGTATACCAAACAATATGTGAAGACTGGTGAAAATTTGGTTCACGAGCCTTAACAAGTAGTCATAAATGGCTTCATTTGATCTTGGTGAGTTGAGCAACTGACTAATCAAGATAGTTTTTATAGCATGAACAAGATCAGTGTATATTAAGTCTGATTTCATTTATAGGATGGATTAATGTGAGCAGCATAAAGAAATCTTGAACAAAAATTTGGGAGTAAAAAATCGTGCACGTTATCATGATTTTGTTGTACAGTGCACATTAAGCTTCCAAAATATAATATTTATAATAATGACAATAATTGTCTTCTGTGTACTAATCAAAAACCAGTTTTAAAAGTATAGTCTGTATACAGTGGTCATGTGTGAAAATGCCAGTTTTGACCTTTTTTTTTCATGAGGTGACCAGTTTAACAGTACTTTGGAATAGACCTATTTTTTTCCCAGCCACCACCACTCACCAGAAAAATAGCACTTGTTTGTCCATCAGAGTGAGACTGAATTTTTTCAAAGCAAGAAAGTTCTTATTCCAAGCACTAATCTAGGTATCACACTTTCCTTACACTTGGCTGCTGTCCCATCTGAACTTTCAGTTTTAGCTCTCCTTTACAACCTTTGTCAGTTTGCCGTTTAACTTTAAAATACTTTTCAAATTTGTGAATGGCATTTTGGCAAAGTCTCAACATGTATTGATTCCGAGGTCACATGCACTGCTTATTCCGCTACACTCGGAAATGAGCACAATTATGAAAACTAAAGCTGTTTATTTGATGTACTCTTTTCACTGACCACAAATACATCTGGCTTTTTCTACCTCTGAATTCAATCATATCAGTATATTTTCTCACCCAGCCACCAGTCAAAGCCTTTGAGCTTGCCGCCAAGCTATTGCATCATATTCTTTTGATGTACTCCTACAATGGCAACATGTACATCAGAGGGCCTTTCAACCTCTGAATTCTGTCGTCGTAAATATCAGCACTGCTAACTGATCAATACATTTTCTCACTAAGCAGGTAGCTGAAGCAGAACTGGCAAGTCTTTGAATTTTGCTGCTCTCCTATTACATGCGTATGGAGGATTTTCTGCATCCCAGAAAAAAGAATTTGCGGACAAATACGTGTAATTAAGCGTTTCCTCCTATACCTGGTGTACTATTCAAGCTTATTTGGTTTGACATTTAGTAGCTCTGTTGTGCTGGCTGCTACTGAATGTTCAGATAATATAACCCTTTCCCTCATAGAGTATATGGCTTTTTAGCCCTTCGATACGCATGTAGCACAGTTGCACAACGCAGTCTGCTACGCATAGGCCTGTGAAGCAGTGAAGCCGCGTGATCACCCATAGCGGGAATTTCACATACTCAAAATTTACAAGTTCT
>QKMX01351292.1:12906-24904 GCA_003401595.1 Venustaconcha ellipsiformis
AAAAATGAAATAAAAAAGATTTATACAAAATTCATTCCTTTACACACACGCTTTAACTACAGGGTCGTAACATAGGAAATAAATAATACAGCTTATCTTTGCCATTCTCCATTTTGATATCTAAAGTTATCAAAAAACCGTTTGTGTCAAAGCAGTATTATTTCTGCTAACTTACTGGTCAACAAAATGGCGTATTGTGCCAGCTGATAACCTCATTGTATGGACAAATGAAAGGGCAGTATTCCATGACGTGCAGTTCACTTGCATATTAACATGATCAAGGCCATGTTGGGCAGTTTTGTTAGAAAACAAGCTACCATTTTTAATAGATATAGTAGGTCTTAAATGTTGAATCCAGGCTGAATGTTGGTGCTAAATTATTACACTGTGTAATGTGTTGCTTGAAATATTATTGTTGATTCTTAAATAGGCTGCAGCAGAAATGGTAGAAATGTCATCACTTACATTGTAAGCTAAAAACGATATGAGACCCAGAGAATGTCAAATACTGGTTTGGAGACTGACTTATTGAATTATGAGCAGACATAAGTGAATTTTAGAAACTTCAATTCTTTTTTATATAATAGTATATAATTTTGAATGGCTATTTTTTCAAAATTTAGATCAACCCATTTATAATTGAGTCTTGTACAGAGTTCTTCCCGTTGCCCCCTTCCCTTTATAATAATGACAGACTGAGTAATCCCTGCTAACTGCATATTTTAACACCCATTGTCCAAGTAAGTGTATATGCTTCATAATTCAAGAGTAGAGATATCAGCATTTTCAAAGTTACTGATTAGGATCAGGACCCTCAAGTCCTATGTGAGCTCTGAAACGATAATGTTTGTATAAATGTATAAATAACTTGTTCTTGTGATGATGAGAAGGTGGTCTGAAATATGTGGTCTAGGTAAGAATCACACCAGCATTAATAGACAATGATTCAATTGTGTACTCCCAGCATTTTATCCCTGCTACAATTTCAATATGTGTAATGAGTTGCATTCACAAGCTCGCATGTCACCTACTCAAAGAAAGAATTTTAAGCACACTTTGGTTTCTTGTTTGTCCATGTGGGTTTAACTGCATGATAAATGACAGAATGTTGGCATCTTCTGCCCACTGTACTGATAGTGTTTTATTAGAAGGCTTCTTTTAATTGTTTTGTCCTTTCATCTTGAAAGGAAGTTAATAAAAGACCAAAGATTGTCATGATTTCTTTTGGATAGCCAAGAAATGCCAACCACAGACAAGTTTCTTAATTATGAATTGTTCTAATAGTCATTCTAATCATGTCAATGTTTTCAGGATATTTCCTAAATTTTGCTCAAATCAAATTCCAAGAGGTGCAAAATGACCAGAATGATTTTGTTTTTATTTCTTCACCAAAAGCTCTTTATATAACCAAAGTCATGGAACCTGAAATTTGTCATGTTTCACCTTTAATACAGAGAAACTGGAGAAAGAAAAAGTTGTCCTCAGTATTTAAAGCAGCATTGAGGGAAGTGTCATCGTCAACTGATAACAGTTGAAACTTAAGAATATTGAAGTGTAAAGAACTGTTAATGTTAACACTATTTATACCATGATTATTTTTTAAACATAATTCTTGAGTGGCTCTCGGTGGCTAAGTGGTCTAAAAGCCTTTCTAATGGCCTTTCCTGGTCACTATATCTTCTCTATGTCCAAATGGGTTCAAGTCACAGGCCAGTGTGGATATGTAAGCATGCCAGGAGCTTTCCTTGGGTTGATTATTCTTATGGGGATGTTCCAGGATTCTTCCTCCACTAGTTATAATGGCCACTATGTTATAGCCTGTAGTGTGCTGAAAAATTACATTAAACCTACAAAAACAATGATTATAGAGCCATTTTGAATGGATGTCTGGAAAGTTGGTCACCCTGTCCAACTGCACACTGAATAAGGAAGACTTGAATGGTAGGGACAATTATTTTCCAGGATTAGATTCACAAAAACTTTAGACATATGAATTTGTTTTCAGAAATAATCTGTGTAATTGTTTTATTACAGATACATCTATACGTCAAGAAGGAGGACTTCAGGACATTGCCATAGAAGTTCTTCATCTGTTGCTAAACCACCTAGTCCGATCCAAGGAACAATTTGGAATTGGAGCAGACCAAAAGGAAGCATTTATCAAGACCCTGCGTAAAGGCAAGTTGGATCAAGCATATAATAAATTCTGGCAAATAGTATAATCTAAAAGCAATATGGGTTTTTTTTTTTTTTTCCAAGTTGTACAGTTGGAATCTTTTGAGGCTTATTGCAGTTGATCAGAATTTTCTTGGTCATAGCTATTGTCAGATTAAAAACTTTATATAAAGGTATCCAGAAATATGAGTCAAGAACATTTTTGGATTGACTGTAACTTTGCTGCAACCATACATCCTTAGCGTGACTTAAAATACCAAGGTATATGATTATTTGTGAATGAACCATCCAGACAAATTGGAAGTCCCATTTTCTCAATATTTAAAAATTATGCTTAATTCCCTATAAGAGAAAAATTGACCAAAGCTGATGTTGTTTAAAAGAGTCAAATCTTAAACTGACAAGGTATACCTGCTAGCCTGGCATCATAATTGAATGAGGTATAATTAAAATCATACAGAGGATGAATTTCAAAGACACAGGGTTCATACACACTTTGGCTAACCTCGATTGTCCTTTGGTTTTAAAATCCTTTTTCATGTCTTTGAATACGCTTGAATTATATTTGACTATCCTTAAATGTACTTGTCATAGTGGCCAAATGTCCCTTTCTTCCCATATTTGTCCTCTGTTTTGGACCTGAATATGTTTTCATTTTTTCTTATTAAAAATCTTTTTTTTTAATTAAAAGTTAAAATACAAATTTCCTTGCAATTTTCTATGTAGAATGGGTACCCTATATCATTCTGAGAGTAAATGTATTGCATGTTTATAGTGATATTGAGTTCTAGAATAACATTGGTTTATTCAAAATCATGTCTACCATGCCAGGCTTTAACCACCATATTGGAAAGCACAAGGCAGCTGTTAACCAATGTATAATATCTTCGTAATATTCACTTTCTAGTCATGTTGAAAAGAAAAGCAGAAGATACAGAATTTTCTCCAGCAAAAGAAAAGAAAACAGAACTGAAAGGACAATTATAATACTGTCATGTTTAGATATGTGAAACCATCTAGTAAAGGAGAAAACTTGTCCGTTTTGTACATTGTGTAATTGCATGGAGACACTCATGAAATAAAACGGCATCAAAAAGATAATAAACGTCATCTTGCTGTTTCATCTTCAACAACACAGTCTGAACTTACTTTTATAAATACCACAGAGAACCTTGATGTAATTTGATCAAAAATTCATTCTACTAAATATCTTTCAGCAATGAACTGTCCTTTCAGCTGCTAGTGTAGCTGGTGATTTATTTTGCACACTTTTTCTTGACAGTTATATAGCAAAGGATTACATTCATTTTAGAACAAAATTTTCAGTAAAAAACATCACACAGAATTCAGATGATAAATGAAAGATGGTATAATGGAATTGATAATGATTTTTTAAAAAAACTAGGTGTGGAAAAGGCTGTTACAAACAGCCTGTGTCTGAGTGTTAGAGTGTTGCACTATTGCACCTTCTGAATTGGCACCCGATTGGAATATGGAGCACATTCAGAAGGTGCAAGAGTGCAATGCATGCTTCTTTGGCATTAGATAATGAAGTTATTGACCTTCTTTACAGGTGGTTGTTGATCTTGTAAATAGTTCATATGAATTAAAGTTTTAAAAGTCAGTTTGTTTCTGGAAAGCAGTATTTTTGCAACAAAGAGCCAGTATTGTGTACCCAAGATTGGCAGCTGTGACTTTTATTTTGTGAAAATGAGAACAGAATAAGATATTTGAACCACTTGTTTATGCATTTATTATTTTGTTTTGTTCAAAATTTTACAAAAATCTGAGTGCGAAGTATTTGGTGGACAGCAATTGCACCTCTCATTGCATCCCTTATACATCATCCTGGAAGAAATGCATTCTGTGATTATCTTGTTGGGATTTTTATTTCATAAAGGGGGTTATCACATGTTAAACAGCAGTTTTTAAAAGGGCCAGCAAGTAAAACAAAGCCAATGATGAATAATGAGCCATCGCTATCATTTGGGTTTTTGTTGCTTTTTACAAAACATGGCTTCAAAGGAAGGAATATAGAATAGGATATTGGCTTCGAAAAAGTGACAAAAGCTTTAATAAACCATACTTCTTTCCATATAAGAAGTTTTTTTCCCAGAACCTTTTCTTCCTTTTATATTCTGAGGACTTTTTTGTGGGTTTTTTTGTTTCGTTGTTTCTGTGGTGCAATTGTTATGCACCATGCTGGCTTGGATTGCTGTACTTGTAAATTTGTTATGACCTGGACTTCCACTGAAGTCATGGCAAATACAGCTTGCTTTCAAAGTAACTTTATTGCGCCTTATTCTTTTTGCTTTACCTATTTTAGAGGCACTTTAGCTTGTACCGTGATTCGTTGTTACTCCCTGAGAATCTGGGTTCTGTCCTTGAGTTGTCCTTAACTTTTTCTTACATAAACCTGTGTGAATCCTGTTATAAGTGTATTGTGTAATTTAGATCTTTGACCTTGACTTGTATATTTTATTCAGTGAGCTTATGTTGTATGCATAGTATGTATTACTGAGTATGTATTACTACTTTTTACAGACTTCCCTCGAGACAGAGTACCAGTTGTACTGAGTCCATTGCTATTCCCAGAAACTGAGGATATATCCGTGGAAAAGCTTACATTCCTCACGAGCATGCCGAAATCAAATGTAAATCTCCTAGAAATTATGTTATCAGTTTTGTGTTATATGTTAAGTACAAACTGCAGCTTTAGTTCTTAAATCTTTGTGCTGCCATTGTAATTTTCTCATCTGGTGTGTTTCTGCAAATAGTACTCAGTAAAGCCTTATCTATGCTTTTTGTTGATCCAGTGTTTGTAGATAGTTGAGCAATAATATATTTATAGGTTACTGCATTTATAGGGAAAAATAGGAACAAGTTTGTTTTTTTGTTTAGATATCCTGCACAATGTCAGGAGTGCAGTATTGCTTAAAAAAAGAATGAGTTCATATATTTCTATACAAATTGAGTTTAAATACCTTTTTCTCGTTTTGCTTTTTTACCTATGGCTGAATAATAAAAAGAACACACTACAAGTACCAAAGTAAGTGAAATTCTACTAGATTCCAAAGTAAATACACAAGCATATTTAAACAAATATGCTGTAGCAATATTTATGCATGCATGGTATAGCCCAGTGACCATTGAACTTGGTAACACACCATGTGCACAGTTATTCATTTAAAAAGAAATCTTGGTCTACTTCGAGCTGAAATTTAGTCTTAATGTGAATGACTGCGCCATGAGACAACATTTCCCATATGTTTGAAATGGAGAGGTTTTTGTTTTGAGTTGACTAAATTCTGCTTATCTAGACGTGATGGACTGGAGGTGTTAGTTGAGTGGATTCCATTATGATGTACATATGGCTGGATAAACTGAAGTTCTCAGGAAGATGCAGTATTAAATATTGTTTGTTGTGGAATATTAAATTCATTTTAAATAATTTCAGTAGATGCTGATCTAAGGTTATAGTTACTAAAATTAGAAAACCTTCAAACAAATGCTTGTGAAAAACTGATAAATGGAATTTGCTTCTATTTTATAGGAATAATCCTGGAAAAAAGGTCCTTAAAATTTGTTAATGATAACTTATCCACCATTCAGCATGACTTGCTGTTACTAAAACTAGAAAAGCCTGTCAGTAGCTGCTCAAATACTGATCAGCAGAATCTGATTAAATTTGAGCGCATCCTGGGTTGGAGGGATTTCCAAATTGTACAATAAAAAAAATCCCAATGCACCATCAGATACAGGCATTTTGACTAAATGTAGAATAAAAAACATTAGATAGCTTGTTCAGCTGATGACTTCATCTGAAACACTGCTCAACAAAATATAACTAAATTTGATAGCATCATTGCTGTGAGGGCTTATAAATTTGTACAAATGATGCTGATCTTTCTAAAAATTACAAATCTTTGAACAGCTTCACATAAGGCACTAAAGAAAATTTTATCAGATTTGACAAAGTATCAAATCATAAAGACTTTTCAGTTTTGTGCAAAAGGTACTGACCTGCCATCATATGTAACTACCAGTACAAAATAAAAATAGGCAAACTTTTCATTAACTTCTTGTCAAATGCTGCTCAGCAGAATTTGACCAAATTTAACAGAAATTATCATAGGAGTGATAGCCTCCAAGTTTGTACAGATTTTGCCAATCCATTATGAAATATTGTCACCCATACAGGAATAGAAAACCTTGAAATTGCATCTCAGAATTGGACTGTATTTGATAGAAAGTATCTTAGTATAGAAAGATTTTAATTTTGTACAAATGATGCCAATTATTCAAAAATGGCCACCATTACTGAAAAATATATAAACAACTCAATCTACTGTACATTACTTGACCTGTTTGTACATAAAGTACTTTCAGCTCACATGCATGACTTTATATTCAGTCTTGTTAATTATTTCTAGCTTGATGCCTCACTGGCTGACATTGTACTTGAATCTGGCTATAGCTGCACATCAAGGTAAGTTATTTCAAGTGATCTTTCCACACCTTTCTAATAGATTGAAATATTTCTGTAGATGTCATAACACTTTTGAGCTATCATTGACTTGATACTGGTGTAGCATAGTTTGTGACTCCAGGGATTTTTCTAAGATTATAAAGAAAGAGGTCCTGGTGGAACCATAATTGTGGAGTAACATTTAAACAGAGACCAATTAGAGATCATTTTGTCAATGCCACATTGCTAATATTCAGCATGATTTTGAAATAATTTTCATAATGGCACATTAAATTGACTTGAAACATTTCTTGGTCTCTTAGATTTTACTTTTCTTTGCTTTTACTTTAAAACTAATGCCTTAATCAAGGTATTGTAAACATTGTCATCTTTGTTGTTTGTGTGACCAGTTCTAAGCCTTTGTACAAGTTGTCTTGGCTGACATCTCTAGATGCTTAAATATCTTTACAGATGATACATATATGTGCAACCTTATGGTTACTAATGTCTTGTAAAAAAAAAAAAAAAGAGATAAAACAAATTTACAGAACTGCAAAGTAGCATATTCTTTTTTTCACATCCCATAATTGTCTGTTATAGTATTGAAGAATGCCGCAGCCTTTTGATGCAGGTTGGACAAAGGGAGATCACTCCTGCATCTGTAGCAAGGGTTTTAGGGATGATGGCCAGAACCCCATCAGGACTTAATGAACAAATCCAGAATCAGGTGAGACCTTGCAAGTTTATTTATTATAATTTATTGTTTGAGGGTCTAAATTTTCATGGCTTTGTAAAAATAAAAGATAGCTTCATGGGTACATTATTTTTCGGTTTGCTTGTCAAAATTTGCATGTTAGTAGTTATTTAAATTTGTGGATTGACTTATAGAGATGCCCTAGTGAAAGAATACAAAAAAACAACTATGCCAAAAATAAAGGGAGCCAACTACATTAAGCTAATAAGATATATTTATTTACCTCCTTAAATCATTATCCATAAAGTTACATCATCAAGTACTTACTGATGATCTTGGCATTAACACAGTGGTTCCAAGAGTTGTAGAATTCGGCTTAGATACCCATCAGTTCGGATAATGTCGTCATTCCACATGTGAACCATACACATGCATACAGGAAATTTAAGCTCTACTTTAATTCATCTTCATTTCAGCAGAACAGTTCTGCTGTTGGCAGTGGATGGGGTGACCCAAAAGAAAAAGAAACTCCTGGTGTCAATACATGGAATGTGGAGATCTTGGTCCAGGTTGTGCAAGATCTTGTGAGTCGCCGTTTACCATCTTTTGTTTTCTAGTACCCTTTTTCCTTTTCCCTTGTTTCTAGTTCATTTTCCTTTCAACAAGGATTTAACTGCTTTGTTTATATAACTCTCAGTTTGTTACTTCATTCTTTTTACATATTATTGATGATGATAATGTTATTGTTCATGTTGTTTTCTTATTCCTGGGCTCTTTCAGAAACCATCAGAGATTTTGTGATACATATACCCTCATCTTTTTTTTTTGATGTTTAGACCTTCATGTAGTCTTTTACAGAATTATGCAACTTAGCATCGTTTATCAAAAGGACAAATTACAAAAATATCATATATTTTGGTTACAGTAAGGTCATTCTGATACTAATTGAGCCTGGTCACATTTATAATGCATCTTTTGGACCCAGCAGTGACAAGGTAAGGATATGCAAGATCATGACAAGAGTCGATGTAATTCTGTAACTCATCTTTATCTAAGTACAACAATGAAAATATTGTAATGACACTTGAGTCGGTTGTGTATCATGTATAAATATTGTTCTGAGTGCCCCATGATCAAGGTCACAGCAAGAGGAGCTTTAAAGTTTGGTGGTTTGTATCCTTATTTGGTGTATAACTTTTGAACTAGTGAAGATAATTTTAAAAACTGAAGGCAGTCATTTAACATTTATTGACAGTGTCACATACCATAGCCATTTTCCCCTGCTTCAATGTCAAGGTCACATCAAGGAATAGAGTTAGGGTCATGGTCCGTTTCCTTATCCAGTTCTGTTTCTTTTGAATCCCAACAGATACTTTGATTAAACTTTACCCAGGTCCATACCTTACCATACACAAGTGATACCACTAGCTCAAGGCCATTAATAGGGACATGGTCTTGAGATATGCGTATAATGTGCCATTTCTGGATAAAACTTTCAACAGTAATAATAGCCAAAACAAATTGGTACCTTACACAAAATAAATTCACACTGCCACCCCTAGTTCATTGCTAAGAAAGTTGTGTCACAGGTTATAAGATAATCTGTAGACTGTCTGCTAAATGAAGGCTTGAAAAACGCCTTTTCTTTGAGTGAAGTCAACCCAATCAGTTTTAAATCTTGAAGAAAAGATTGTTTTGAAAGATGTCAAACTTTTTGCCCTGGTAGCTACATTACATCCTTAGTGAATCATAATTGTTGCTAAAGTATTATTATTATGATTATTATTATCATCATCATCACAGGCTCCACATCTAGCCTGGCGGGATGTAGTTGCAGAGTTGGACCATCCCAGTTTTGTTGTGGTAAACAAGAAAGGCTTGAAGCTTCTGGTTCAGGGGCTTATCAGGGGTCTGCAGGAAATATTCCCAGTGGAGTACATTTATCGACACTGGAAAAACACAGAGGGACAGGTAAGGTATTTAGTGGTCTGTATTCTCTGATTGTATAGCAATAGATGGGTTTTTACTGAGTTTTAAAAATTTAATTTTTATATTATTATAATATTTACCACAAGTTTGGTATTGCTGCTTGAGAACTACCAGGAGGAAAGTCATGCAACTTTTCACACATTTTCAACTTCTGACATCCGATATGACCTCCCAGGTGGTCATCTTGAAAATCAATACTCCACAACTCCTTAACAAATGGGTTGCATCAACATGGGTAATTACTAAAGACTAATTATGATCTGTAAATGATACAAAATATAAATGGTGTCAGTGTGATCATCAAAACAATGACGGCTGCTACCATGAAAATTTTGCAGTTACTACTACTCATGATTTGTTTTTAGCTCTTAACGGTTATAGAGTAGAAGAGCTTATGGGATGGCCAGTTGTCCATCATCCATTGTCTGATATCTATCCAGTTAGCCCAAGTTTGTTATCATTACTTCTCCTAAACTATTTAGAAGATTGCTAAGAAACATTTCACACACATTCAATCAAGGTGTAATTTTGACGAAATGAATATGGTTCATAATCTGAAATCCAATATGGTCACCACAGCAGCCATCTTGAAAATCTTGTTGCTTTTACTCCATTGTGTCAATATAGAATTTTCATCTGAAAACATGGTATCTTGTTTTTCTTACTGTACCTGTCGGATATCCATTGTGAAAATTTTATTGTTGCTTTTCATAGAAAGAAAGTCACATCAGCATTAGGTTTTCAGCCTAAAAAGTTTTAAGATGTCTAATTGGTACTAAATGAAAATAGTGCCAATATGACAACCTGTATGGCTATCATGGAAGACAACTTGAAACTTGATAGTGCTACTCCTCCTAAAATGAAAGTTATATTGACATGTAGTTTTCACCAGAAGACTAATTATTATATCTAGTTGGTCTTGAATGGAAATGGTGCTGATATGACTTAAATATAGCTCCTGCAATAAACATATTGAAAATCTGTCACAAAATCTCCTGAAAGGATGATAATAACTGTATGGGGTTTAATATCAGTAAAATATGTACCTCTTGCTACTGCCTTCTTTACCTCAAGACCCCTTGTCTAAGCTCATAGTTTCAGCTTTTCATTAGATGAAAGTTCTTAAAAGAAGGTAGATGGTCCTCACTGTCATGAGAGCTTATCAGTCCCAGACTGAGATGGACCATTCCTCATTCCATGAAGTCATTTCATGCTTACTTTGCTTAATATGTTATTCATTCTTCATTGGAGGACACTGCTCCTCTTCAACATTTGACATTAGGCACACCAGAGTAATGGTATTTTCTCATTGGACCCCTAAACTAATGGCTTAAAAAGTTACCCAGCCTTCTGACAGATTACACTAGGAACACTTTTTAACAGGTTTTGGTGGACATCAGCCTTCCTCCAAACTAGTTGATATTGAAATGTATTTCTACTATGAAAATGTTGGTTTTTGGGAGTGTTACAACCAATTTATATTATGTGATACTTAGCTGCTACTTTTGCAAGATTCCCATTTCATGCCACACTGATCTTACAAGCATAGTCTGGTGCATGTTATGGGAGTCCGACTGGGTCTGTTTTTTGTTTTTGTTTTACAACTTTTCATCTAATGAAATTCTGAGTTTTTGATGAGGATGCTTACATCCTGGAAGATGTAAGTAAGGTAATAGTGAAAAGTAATGTTGTCTAGTTGCTTAAATGAAAATAATGCCAATGAATAAAGAAATCTGGTGCTTGAGAATATCAGAGATGGTTTCAGCACTCAACAGTTAAAAATAAGAAAGTAAGAAATTTGATTTATTAAATTCATGGAAATTCTTTTCATCAGTCCATTTGATGGTCTCTTTCTTTTCTTTTTGTGGATAGTAATGGTACTTCGTTTACACACTATCTATTGTCAATATCATGCAGAGAAAATGGGTGCTAGTTAACTTTCCAAAAATCTTTGATGGGTCTCCAACCCTAGACATTTTAATAATAAGTTACTCTACCAATCAAGATTCCACAGCTCCTTACATATGGTAATATGATCAGTGTGTTGTCATTGAACATCTTGTACTAAGAAATCACTTTACTCTCACAACTTTTGTTTGATACAATGCCCATGTTGTTTTGTGGCACATTTTTGTGACCACAACTGTACTATGTTTTATCTTGCAGTTTTTAGCTCTAATGAACACACAAGAGCCTATTGGCTGGTCTTTTGTCCATCCATTGCATACTACTAATTTTGTATTGCTACTCCTAAACTACTTGGAGGATTATCATTGAACTTTAAATATACAATGTCTAATTGGTCCTAAATGAAAACTAGTGTTTCTGACATCCAATATGGCCATTCAGGAACTATCATGAAAATTGAGCCATTGCTACTTTTCCTGAATGGATCATCATAATGAAAACTGATATGTTACCCAGTATGACAGCCATCTTAAAAATCTTATCTCTACTCATCTTAATCAGGAAGTCATATCAACATGTGATATTGACAAGAACACTTTTTGTGATGTATGGTGATCAGCTTGGACATCATGTCATTAGTGATGCTACTGAATAGGTTCAGATTTGGGATACATTTTGTATCTATACAATCTTGGATGAGTTTAATTTCCAATATTCTGTTTCTTATCAGCTCGTTCAAAGTAACACAAAGAAAGAGAGAAGAC
>QKMX01351294.1:5134-16065 GCA_003401595.1 Venustaconcha ellipsiformis
GCAGACAAAGGTGAGATGGCAGTGATCCGTAATGGTCAGCACATTAGACCACTTGGCCACTCAGGGCCCGTCTGGGGTTTGTTTATCCAGGATAAAAATTATGTATGTAATGAATGGATTAGTTATGGTTTTCTTGCAGGATGATTAGGATTACATAAATATGAATCGGTTTTATATTCTTTTAAATTGATCAATATGATTTGCATACTTTAAATAGGAAAATATTCTTACAGGTTGCAGAGCCTTTGAAAGATTATAATTACCAGCATGCACCTCAAGTCTCCAGGATGTCAAAATTATCTCTCTCAAAGAAAGCTCCTAAAGAAAGTCACCAACAAAGTGTGGAATTGTTTAACAAAAAAAAAGTTTTAAAATCTACGGATGAAATTCATCAAGGTGATGTTGGAAGCCAAGAATTTAGTGTCAATGACATCTCAACTGATTTTAGAATAAATATAAATAGATCTGACAGTGGAAGATTACCTGAAGATGGTAATCACTGCAGTAATCAAGGTCCTCTTTCAAAACATGCTGTTGAAGAAAATGGAAAAGACACAAAAAGAGTAAATGACAGTATATTACCTGAGTATATTAAAATGTCAAATCACAGAGATGATGAAGATGAAGACACAGAGGAAGAGGAGAAAGTTGAGCAGTGGATAACAGACAAGGAGGAGGTAGAGAAGGATGAACAGGCTATAGCAAGGGAAGAGGAGGAGTATGAGGGGGATGACATTGCTGAAGATTTTGCTAATTTGAGTATAACTCAGGGAGACAGTATCATTGACACAGCTGAGACTGGGAATGTATCAAACAGTGTTAAAGCCTTTGAAGCATCTCATGCCAGCAAAACAAGTTGGTGCATGAGCCCTGAGAGTTCAGAATCCAGTCCAGTGCATGAATACCTTAGCCCTGAAAGTCAAAGCAACAGCCTTGAAAATAAAAAATCATCCTCTGAGGGTCAGAAAACCAGCTCTAGACAAATTGACAGGTCTGCCTACCTCAGACTAGGAATGAAAATTATAAAGAAATCTTCTAGTTCCTCAAATACTAGAGATGTAACATTTGCATCATCCAAAAATGAAGAATATGCCACTTTATCAAAGCCACTCACTACACTTCGAGAAACCAAATCAGCAAGTTCACTAAATGAAAGCAAAATTAGCAAGCCTATTGTCAGTGACAGGGATCTGGACATTCCTTTGTCTGACCGTTTAAGGATGCAGTTAGGTGGCTACACTGGATCTGCTTTGCAGACTTCAGCCAGTAAAGATTCTCTCAAGGGTGTTAACTCTCAACAATTCATAGATTTGACATCTGATGATGATAATAAATCTTCCCAAAAGAGCCATCAGATTTCAAGCTTTACCTCCAGGCCTGCAGTAAGTAAAAGTTCTAGACTTACAGCAACTTCAAACTCCAGACATACAACAAACTTTCAACCTCAAGAATTAAAGCATGATGTGAAACCAAAGCAAGCATCTCAAAGCCATGATGCACCTCTGCCACTTCCTGTCAGCCAGGTAGGATGGGAATCAGGTGAATCACTGGAGCATTTGATGTTGAGGAGAAATGAGCTGTTGAGGTTACACAAAAAACATAAAGTGAGTTATTATTTCTGAATTTTATGCACATAAACATATTCTGGTCAGGTTGGTTTTGAACAAATTCAAATATAATTGATTACCAATCCAACTGTTGAGCAGCAGAATGCATGAAAGAAGGTTTAATGTGCATTAAATTGAAATTACAGTTGTCTGAGTGTTATAGTGAAATGAAGGAAAGTCTGATAGTTGTGCAAAATTAAAAAGTCTTACCACAAAAAAAAATGATGGGAATGAATTAGTTGTATGTGTCTATTTGATAATAACAGTTTCTTTTGTTCAGAAATTGATTGTTCCATTAGAAGCCTTTGATCAGATTGAATGAATATTTTATTTAACTTTGTGTGTCAAATGTTTTGATAGTTTGAGAGAGGTTTGGTCCATTTTCTAGACAAATATTTGATACTATCATGCTACTGGCTTTTTCTCAAATATTTAGAAAGATACGTTTACTTGTATCATTACAAAAATAATACTATTTTGTCATGCAACATCATTGTCAGATATTCTGAATAGAATTTCACAGAGCTAATGATGTTTGAAATATCATTAAGCTCTCTTGTTATGGCAAAGTTTTCACATTGGTTCTATCTTTGCTAGCCAAGGTTCCAGTAACCCTATCTACACCTCTATTGGTGCTTTGTCCTGGCAACATATAATGGATTTCATGCATTGCCTACCTTTATATACAATGCAAACGAACCAATAGTGTGGTGCATTGTACATAAGCCGAAAATGGTGGCTGCAATTGACCTAAAAAAGATACTTTGTAAGTTTAACATTGAAAGTGTGATTATGTACCAGAGAGAAGCCATTACAGGTTTATTTGTGTGAAAAGTATTTCTGCAAACTCACAGACCCGAAGCACAGAAATATCTGCTCATTATGCCAAGGTGTAGATTGGAGCCTTGGCTAGTAAAGATGTATTGACTCATGAAATTTTCCTTGGTAAAGTTACAGTGATTGGCAAATTATAATTTGTTGTTTGATTAGCTAGTGGACTATTCCACATTGAAATTACTGTCAATGGGTCCCAATTATGTTTTACTGGCAACATGATAGATGTAATTTAGGATTTTGTATTGTTTTCTTATGCAGAGGTCTCGCTAGTATTTTAAAACTAGGAGTTCCAGACTCCAATTTTGGGAAAAACAGGAGTCTCACTAGCAAAGGTTGCAGTCCCCTACCAGAAGTAAATTGTGCATACCTGAAGTGGCTAGATTTCCAGAAGAGTAGAACCAGTGGTTGCCATTGAGGTTAATTTTCTAACGTCTTTTCAGCAATCATATATTACTCTTGTTTGTCCATTAGAGTGAGAGTGAATAATGTCAGGCCAAAGAAATATCCCATTCCAAACACTAAGCTAGGCATCACACATTAGTGTCAAGAGAAATATCAGTTCTAGCAACTTGTAGCACTATGCTAAATTTCATTATAATCTTTATCAACTTGCTGTTTAACCCCAAAATACTTATCCAAATCAGCAAACAGCATTTTGTCTAATTTTCAACATGTCTTGATTTCTAGGTCACATGTACTACTTATTCGGCTACACTTGGAAACAAACACACAAATGAAATTTCTTCATTTGATCTACTCTTATACACAAGTGCATCACTGCGTCTTTCTGTCTCTGAATTCAGTCATTGTAATTATCCGCACATTTTCCACCACACTGGAGCTAGTCAAGTCTTTGAACTTGCCACCCAGCTATTGGGTCATATTCTTCAGATGTACTCTTACAATGACAACGTCTGGGGGTCTTTCAGCCACTAAATTTTCTCATTGTAAATATTAGCACAGATGATCAGTTGATCAACACATTTTCCTGCTCAGCAGATGGTAGAAGCAGAAATGGCAAGCCCTTGAATATGCTGTCCAGCAAGTCGTTGCATACAGAGGACTCCTGTATAAGTTTCTGTTTCCCAGATAAAAAAGATTGCGTCCAAATGCGCATGATTAAAGATTTCTGAGACCTCTGTTATGAACTGGTTGAGTACTCAAGAGTATCCTTGCATATATTGTTTTAAAAAAACTGCCTTGTTTGGGTACCATGCATGTTTAAATGGATCGTCCCTAGCATATTAGACTAAATATTGGGTTTAATATCATCCTGGTTTCATGTTCGATTTTTATCTTTGTTGTCAGCAAATTGAGTCTACCGTAAAGCTCTCTAGCCTTCCAGACAAAGGCGAGAAACTCCGAAATCTCATCACTGACATAGAAAAGAAAATAATTGGATACAATGAGAAAATCAAAGCTGCCAGAGCCAATCCAATGCAGTCAGGTTCGTTGTGATATAGTGACTTATTGGTATTTTTTGTAGTAATTTTCAAATGTTCCATCTGCAGCAGTTTAATGTTTGCAATAAATGTGTTTGGCCAAGCTCAAGGGTCCCAAAAGTCTTATATATATGCTAGAAAATGAATATATGTAAACATCATTTATATGTTCTGGCTGCATACCTTTGAACTTTATATTTAATGAATATTCATAAAACTGACCTTATAGATTCATATTTTGACTGAAACATGACAACAAAAAAAAAACAACACAATTAAAAAGTTTTGAATATAACTTGATGTCCTCTTTTTGAACAAAATTACAAATGGATATAGGAAAAAACAAACCTAATAATATAGAATATTTCATTGAACAGCAGTTTTAACCGAAGCTTTTTGTGAAACTTGACTTGTAAGAGTAACTTGACATATAATGAACATACATTATTAGACAATGTTATCTGGGGAACATACACCATATTAACATTTTCCTACTTCAAAGTTTTGAAAATATTTAATATTTAATCTTATCTGTTCTATTTGCCAGTATTCAGTAGTCAGGTATACACAGGTGAAAAAACAACAGTATATGTTAATTAACCATATTTTGTTTACTACTACATTTGTTCCTAAGATCGTAAATGATCTACAAATAGTCAAATAAATAAAAATGTTACATGTGATGTTGAAAAATTTTAACTTCATCAAAAGTGTAAATAGAACAATATAGATAGAAAAAGGTTGGAGAGAAAATATGTCAGACAAATTGGTATATAACAAGAGATAACAGAGATAATGAATATTCATATCCTTAGTTGTTAGCATTACCAATAATCAAGAAGATACAGTCAAAGCAGCATAGTACTTGCTGCTCATGGACAAATTTTGTAGCATTACAAGACAAAAGCCATTACTAAATCCTAGGTTAAATGCAGCTCTTATAGTGAAAAAAAAAAACAGTAATAAGGTATGTTGGTCAATAAACATGGCTGGCCATGTAACTGGAATTTTTACAGATTCAACCAAGCCTACATAAATTTACAGTGAAAGAACATCCTTTCCTCAGAAACATCAATTCTAATTAAATTCAAATTACTACAACCAATGATTTGATTTAACTTTAATTCAGACAAAACATCTACCTGAACAAATTTATCGCTCTTGTAATCATATTCACATTCGGTTCTGCATATAACAATTTCAGAACTCTGTGGACATGAACAATGTGCAAGTGCTTGTAGTCAGATTGCAGTATTTGCATACATAATGATGTAAGGCAGTTTCATGCACTGCAGTTATGATGTTTATAGAACTATTTGAGTGTCACAATAAAAGGAACCCATGTGAACCAATTGATTCCACGGATAATGTTGCAGATACGAAATTCAGTACATTGAAATTAAGACTTGTAATTTCAAAATACAAACTTTTATTATGGGCTAAATCTGTGTATTAAAATGATTTTAGCATGTTTTATTATCTGTGGGGTATCTTTTTTTTTTCCCTGGTGTCTTTGTTGTAATTATACAGGACAACAAATAGTACACGGTTTGGTGGACACAACAAGTTATGTGAGTGACTAATATTCTAAGGTCTTAAAGTTTGCAAACTTTTAAAGGTATGTTTATCTGGCCTTTGATTCAATGTTATTTTGTCTTCAATACGTTCATAATGATGTATTTTGTTGCTTTTAACTTTGCTAAAATTACATAGAGCTGATTCAGGGAAGGTGATGATGATGATGTAACAAAATGGCAGTATAAAAATAGTCCTATTTTTGAATTATTTTGCTCTTGTCAACAGATACAAAAATTATGACAGCTGATTGTGCATGCTGGAGGTATTTTAATTATTACTGCATTTGTATATCTACATATTATATATCTACAGCTGGCTGCTCTAAGATAAACTTTTATCATAATTTTTTTCACTCTAATGTCTGTATCAGAGGTACCCATGATCTCGGCCAAGCACAAATGATTCACCAATTTTGATCCACATGCCCTGTTATAGTATATGCTAACTTTCAGCTTACCTGGCCATGAGACCAAGTTAACCTCATGGATAGCCCTGCCTCCATCAGCAGTTGCTATGGCATGGACCTGCATCTCATCAGCAGTTGCTATGGCATGGTCTTGCATCTCATCTGCAGTTGCTATGGCATGGTCCTGCATCTCATCAGCAGTTGCTATAGCATGGTCCTGCCTCCCATCAGCAGTTGCTATGGCATGGTCTTGCATCTCATCTGCAGTTGCTATGGCATGGTCCTGCATCTCATCAGCAGTTGCTATAGCATGGTCCTGCCTCCCATCAGCAGTTGCTATGGCATGGTCTCAAAAACTTCTCAACAGAATTTGACCATTTTTTTTATTTTAAAAAAAGTATTCTGATATAAAGGGTCTTCAGATTTGTCCAATGATACGTGAATATTTTAGCTAGGCTTTCAAGGGCGTTTGTTCTTCTTATGCATTATGATCCGGTAAGTGTTGTCAAAAAATACCATTATAAATCTTTGATTTCTTCTTTCCTTACCTTTTTTTGGTCTGCTTTGGTATTTATGGACCCACAGCCCAACTCACCAAGCTGCATTGAAAACACAGAATACAATTATCTGAATTGAAGTAAATAGCAATTTAGTGTTTTTTATCATTAAGATTGATAATAAAATTAATATTTTTTTCCATTTGTCTTCAGACTCAGTAGTAGCAAAAATGATTATTTAGTGACAAAGCTGGCAATTCATGTAGACAGTAGATGAGTCAGTAAATTTTCAGAAAATACCAGAATAAAATTTGGATACATTGATTGATACAAAAAGGGTTTGTTGACTTTGATAGTACCCCTGTTCTGTATTATATTTTTTATCAACTTGCTATACTGTGTACTATCTTTTCAAGAGATCTGAATGACAGATAATAGTGATGTTTAGAGCTATTTGACTATTCAGAATTTTTACATTATGATTTCCATGTGAGTTTGAATTTCAGGTGTTATAGCAGATTTAAAGTTGTCTATTAAACTAATTCAGCAGCCCTTTCGTCTTGTTTGTTTGTTTTATAAAATGCTGCCAAGCAGCACTATAAAGATCTATGGTCAGCAGGGTTGACTGCTGAGTCTTTTTACATATCCTAAACAAAGGAATATTGAAATACTGATTTTCTGTTTTAAATATTCAAGAAAAAGTAGTCTGATTCAAATGTGCACTTATTTGTTTCAGCTTTTCTACAGTAATAGACAAGTTAAATGCTGTAGGCAGTGCTTCATTCCTGATATCCAATGTCTAGCTATAGAGTCAAGATAGTTTTATGCAGAAACTTTTACCATAATCTTTTAGCAGGAGTTCCTCCAGCTGTAGCACAAGCACCAAGGATAGATGACAGAAAAGAAAATTCACAAGTACCAGGTATGGTTTTTTTATTCAGTATTGAAGTGCAATAAAGTCATTTTTTAAATTTTTTTTTGTTTAAAATTGTAAAAGAATGACTTGATATCTTTAAACATTACTGTGTCTACATATTACTTTTAAAGGATTTTTTAACCAGTTCAGGGTATATTTCTTTCCAGCAGCCTAAGTTTTTCCTACAGTTCCTACTTTTTCCTACAGTTTTGTCAGATTTGGTCCTATTTTGCTTCACTTTTCCAATTATATGTTAAAAATTCAATTACACAGTGCATGAATAACTGTAAAAATGTAAACTCAGATAGGGTCACTCAGATATAGATTTAGGTGTTTAATAATAAATGGCAATCTGGAGTAAAGAGAGGACTTAGTATGTGATTATGAGTTATCATTGGTTTAAAGTTTACAAAGGTAAATGAACTGGTTCTTTTCCTCATAATTTACATTAACTTCATGCTATTTTCATTTTTATATCCCTATTTTCCCTACTATTTTACAAAAGTTTGCTTCAAAGAGTGAGCTCTGTTCAGCTGTTTCTTTTTATAGTATTGATTATTATGATCTTGTTGTATCTTTTAGCTGGAGTGAGAAGTGTCTCAGTTGTAGGGTCTAGCTATCAACCTCACAATCCACAGGGATACCGACAAAGCAGCTACATTCCTGAAGTCGGTGAAATACCACCACACATCCTCCAGCAGTTATATGCAGGTAAAGTGTTAATGCAAATTATGACATGTAAAATTTCCATTTTTGAAAATATTAAATAATATACGATTAACAAGAATATCATCTTCATAACTAGCTCTTTTTTAGTTATTGAAAAACTTATCTAGGTCGAAATTCATTTGAGGTAGAACAATTTCAATTTTAAAAAATAGTTTTACTAATTTCAAGGTGAAATAAAATAATTTTTATTCTGGATTAGACCTGATGTTCATTGTAAATTAGGACATGATCTCAGTACTGTTTTTCTAATTTGTCTCCCCATTCTGGCTAAAACACTTGTACACTTGGACTTCCTTTTCATCTTCCTTAAGTTTTGTGTGTAGTATAATATTGAATTTATACTAATCTTTATATGTAAGCATTGTAACCATTAATACTAAAAGTGTTCATAAGGAAAACTGACTCAAAGACATATTAATGTTATTTCAGTGGCATTTGCAGAAAAAGCTCTAAATCTTGCTGTATTAACAATAAACTTTATTAAGTGTGAAATACAGAGACTTATTGGTAAAGTAAGTTTCATATAATTTTCATTTTTTTTTAATTCATGTATTTTCACATGTGAGAAATATATCGTTATATTTTCAAATGTGAAAATATTTCCCATTATGTCATGTGACACTTGATTGTATGTGCCTACAAAAGATATATCTACAACAACAAAAATGAGTACTTTGTGAGCTAGAACAAATAAATAGAACTACCTTTCATTTCAGACATAAAAATTAACCTTTAATACATCTCAGTGAAGTTATTTCCCTATACTTCCTGGATAACAAGAACAACAACAAGCTTGCTGTGATGCATTGCTGAATCGGACTTATACTGTGTTCAGATAGGGTCAAATATTTTACAAAATGACGGAAATTTAATTTACTGCATATCATTAGGTCATCCCATTCCAGTCCACTTAAGTCACATTTACATGATAAAGCTGTGAAAACAAAATGAATGTATGAAAAGGGGGTTGGGGTTAGCATGTTGTGTCAAAGAACTAAACTTTGATTCAGGAGCAAGTTTGGTACTTTTTAAAAAGAACATGTTCTTTTCCTACATTAATACTGGATATATTTCATTGTGTGGTACCAAAAACTAAATATTTTATCTAGTGGCTTTGTCACTTGCTAAAATATCATGTTTTTGGTACCACATGCAGAAATATACTGGGATTAATATAGGAAAAGAAAATATTCTCTATGTGTTATGTGTATCAATAATGAACTGAGCCGGTTGTATTAATAATAAACTGTGTAAGGTATATTAATAATAAACTGTGTTGGGTGTATTAAAAATAAACTGCAGGTTGTATTAATACTAAACTGTTGAGTATATTAATGAAAAAAAGTTGGGTGTATTAATAATAAACTGTGCTGGGTGTATTAATAATAAACTGTGTTGGGTGTATTAATAATATGCTGTATTGGGTGTATTGTGTTAGGTGATTAATAATAAACTATGCAGGTTGTATGAATAATAAACTGTTGGGTGTATTAATAATAAACTGTTAGGAATATTAATAAAAAAAAAATTGGGTTTATTAATAATAAACTGTTGGGTGTATTAATAATTTATTGAGTGTATTAATAATAAACTATGTTCAGTGTATTAATATTAAACTGTATTAGGTGGTATAAGACGTAGTTTACAGTAATGTTTTGGTGAATGCTACTTATTTAATAAGATATGCAAGGACTTCCAATGATTATTAGATTTTTTGGGTTGTTCCAGTAAAACGTATATGGGTCCAGGGAAAGGTACATTCACATTGAAAAAGTCGCCATACATCCAGCTTAGAATTTTGTACTTTTGTGACTTTTTCTTCATTCCCCCACCACAATAAAACTTTTTAAAAAAGTATTTCACAAATGAGAATACATATGACTGATTCATAATTAAAAGGAAGACTTGGAATTTACATTTGTTTGCTTTTCTGGGCTACATTGTTACAATGGTAACCAGCCAAACCCCTACTCCAGTATTTTCTCTTTAGTTATCACTATTAGTTTGGGAAGGAAAATAACTGTGATTCATTAAAGGTCTCTCTGATTAATTATGCACTTTTTTGCAGCCTTCATCTTTCTAATATCAATGAAACTTTAAATTTATAAACTTGATGTTTCTTAATTTCATTACATCCAAGAACATGCTTTTTATTTTTAAACAGCTAATCCCCAAGCCATGACCCTATATGGAGGCAGAATGACAGCTGCTCGCCTTAAGGAAGTTGGTAGTGTCACTAAGGATGCCATAGAAAAATTGCACAAGTAAGATTATTTTGACAGAAAGGGTAGGAGAGTTATTTTTCATAAAAGATTCTCTTAAGAGAGGGAGCGAGTTCCTGGACTTTTTTTTATGGGATCTCTTTAGCATTGTAGAGGTGTGTACTGCCTTTAATGCTTTTATGTAATATGTATCCGATAACAATGTCACAATATGATATATGATACAGAGATGTTGCCAGGGTAAATATTCACATGAATTATGCAAACTTTGTATGAATTAGTGCAATTGGAGACTAGTGATGTGCAAAAACTGCAAATTAAAGTTGTGCATTTGAAAATGTACTCTGTGTAGTACACAATTTTTATTCAGCTGTTCACTCTTGAAGTGCTTGTTGGAACTTAAGTTATGCTGCTAGAAATATCAAAGCTTTTGCTGCAACATGTCTTTTCATAACTACTTACACATCTTTGGCTTGTTATGAATGGTTGTTAAACTAAATTTGATTGGCACTTATAGCCCTGGAACAAGATTATTGGAGCTGGGCAACTGTTAACAGAAATACCATTGAGTGATTTTGAACCTGAAAATGGTGTTAAATACAGTGTTTCTCTTTACACACAGTTGTGCGTCAGAAAATCACACTGGAGATAATTGATGGACAGAATTTTTTGCAGTGCGTTATTTGATTTGCACTCT